>CAIGRO010156404.1:0-10115 GCA_903798355.1 Fraxinus baroniana | reverse complement strand
AATAAGGGCATAAACCTTTTGTGAGTGTGCGCCCATGCAAATATAGGCACCTCGACTTCTCTTTATTTTATTATTTGTCTTATCCGATTTTTATTTTTATTTAGTGTTCATTAATATATTTTTATTTTTATGAATATCGTCCCTTAATTGATTGTGTTGAGTAGCGATTAAAAGAAGAATGACACATCAAATTATATGTGAACTCAACGTGGATTTGCATAATCAGTTTTCTGGAATACACAGTATACGGTGCACATATCGAGGCAACTGCATTTGGCACATAGAAAAAAGCAGAAATCAGCATATAAAATTGGATTAAGGACATACTAAAGAAGATCAAGTCTTGGCATTAATGTAAATCAATCCTGTAGAAGGTTGGATGACAATTTTTTGGGCAGATTGCCAGCTGTCAACATTTAATTGGATATTGAACCCCAAAAAAAAGTTGAACCAATGCATCGATGCCACGTGTACATTTGTAAAAATTCCTGTAAAAATCATCTGGGAGCTCGTTTCATATCCGCTCCAATCTTCCTGGCATTATGCCTACACAGTAATTTTTAACGAAAAATCTATACGTACTTACACAATATCCCGAAATGTTTACTTTCTGCTGACATGGCACACTCCTTTAGTCAAACATAACAGCAGCTTGGGGGAAAGGAAAATCACGTGATAACCCATCTCCCTTTTCCTTTTCTCCTTTACACTCCCAAAAACTGCAGATTTCACCTCCTACCCTTGCACTCCTCTCTCACGATCCATGTAATCGTTGGCACACCAACGGCAAAGTCAAACCTGTGAAATCCTCCGACGAATTTATTGCGGGTCACCTGAGATCAATCTTCCGACGAATTTGGGTCGAAGTGAAGCCAGTGAAATCAATCCTTTGACGAATTTATTGCGGGTCGCCTGAGATCTTGTTGGAACTGTGAAATCGCCGGAACATTTTCTGTGAAATCAACCTTGAGTACTGAAGTTAAACTCGCTGACCTTTAGGAAAATTTACAGTAGTTTCCATTCCATAATTTGTTCATTACATGCTTGTTTAGATTTTCTTTTACTATCAGTTAGAACTCCTTCGAGATAGCTATGTATCAGTTCAATTTAAACCTTCGGTATAATTAGCAGTGTTTGTATGAATTGCCATCTGCAAGGTGTGATAATTCCCAATTTAGTATGCTGGAACTGATTTCTTTTTATATGATTTCATGGTCAGAATAGTTGTGGTAGACTCTCTTTTATCATTACAGGTAACTAAATGGTTTTAGCTTAATGGTTGGCAAATGGCTGCGTGTAGGGAGGATCTTGGATATGTTCAAAGGCAGTATATTCTCTACCTACATTTTATTTCATATATTCTATCAGACTAGATACATTTGTGTTCTAACACTTGAACATTCATAGGTAATTTTCGTTAATATGCTTTTGGCTTATGTTTGCAAGCCACACCCAATCCCCACCAGTTAAATAGCACTTCACCACATGTCAAGCCTCCCACTTCACCACTAGTTAAACCTCCCACTTCCCAACACAGTCAACAATCAGCCCTTCACACCACCAGTTAAGCTTCCCACTTCTGGCCATATAATGAAGATTAAATTGAAAGCATCTTACCCATGTTGTCGTCGGCGTAGTCGACGTGGGAGTTGCCAGCTTCCCCTTCATCTCCGTCGTCAGCGTGTGGGGGGAAAAAGAAACGGGGTTCGCCGACGTGTGGTCACCGTCATCTAAGTCTCCGGCTACGTCGACAGCACCCCTCCAATAGGGGGGCGCCTCTTGGCGATGTAGTCACCCATGTAGTAAATGGGTGAGTACATCTAGCATCTTCCAATCAATCAGAAATTTGCAAGAGTACTAGTTACTCTTAAAATACCAGAACCACTAAGCTAATAATGACACATTATCAAGTAAGAGGAAAGTATACCCAACTGGGACACAAAACACACACCAATACAGCACAACAGAATGAGTCCAGTAGCTGTGCTCGATGTAAAATGAACAATGCCATGAATAGTTCTTTTTTTGCTGACAAACAGTGCCAATAATTATAACTTTTAATTAGGATTCGATCAGAGGAACAAGTAAGCTGAGATACCAATTGATGTAGAATGCATACGAAAGAGGAAGACATTTAGAAAAGGTTAGCCGGTGATCAACAATCAATTCATAAGAAAATATCGATTAAAAAAAAGAATGAAAATGGCTTCCAAAGAAATAAATAAATATTATTCACGTATTCGACTGTGAAAATGGCATAGAATCATCTCCAGTATTTTTCACAACCTCATCACAGCAATAGTCACAAAAGTCACTAGAATTTTGTTTCAAGTGCAAGGAATGATCAATTCGCTTTTCCAGCCATTTCAGTCTCCTCTCAAAACTCAAGACTCCATTATGCATCGTCCTAATATCAACCTGAGCAACCTTTGCACAAGATCGAAGCAAGATATAATAATCTGCATGTACAGCATATATGTAGGCACCTCCTTTCTTTTTCCTGACGTAGTGCACATAGTCCTTATTCTTGATATTAACTCTAGGTGGAATATAACAAAATCTATTCTCTTCCATATCGGACTTCAAATCTCTTATTGCTCTATCTTTATAGGACTCCATTGAAGGTCGAACTCTGTGCGCTGGATCTTGATCACTGTTAGAAAATTTATTCTGATCCATGCTATCTTGCGAGTCATAATGTTGATGATGTGGCGTACTACCCTTTTGAGATGACTCGCACAGTATAGGATTGTCCCAAACTCTTTTAATATCCTCATCTCTATTAACGTTGAAATTCCTTGATCTTTTGTTGGGCAAGCCACTGACTTTTACGTCGTCCGAAGTTCCAGCATCCTAATAACATCAATTTTCGAACTGTTCATGTATAATATTATCTCTAACCATGAAAACGTTACCTCAGACGAGAATGCACATGGTTCAGTTATCAATTAAATAATAATGAAGTGCATAAAATTGATTTCAATTGGGAGTTCAATTATGCATACATATTTCCTGAAAAAGATTGAATGTCTGAAATTTGAAAAACGTACGTAGATCAAAAAGAAGAAAATATTAAAATTGTGTTTCCATTATTCATAAATAGTAATAATTTGTGAGTTCTAAAACTACTTCCATAGAATTAAATGAAACTTGACTTATGCCCAAAGTAACATCCTGACCAAAGAGGGAGGAGGGGGGATGAAGGGGGTGTTGGGGGATTAAATAATTTGGATACCTTCGAGTTTTGATAGATGTCCCAAAACTCCTCTATCAACTTCTCTTCTTCATGATCCTCAAACGATGGTTGTAATCCCGAAAAAACCACATCCTTACAATACTGAAGATATGAAGGCAAGTCTCGGGAATACTCTGTAGGAAAAGAAGTTAGCGTAACTATCTGCCAAGTCTGTATTAAAGAAACTAAAGACAAAAATACTTTATCTAAATTATGATTCATAATCATTACCGTATACATCACCCAGCTCATTGTATTTTTCTTCAAGAATCTTTAAAAGCTCTACAACACTCAATCTAGCATCCCGGACATCTGGTTTAACGTCATCAGGCACTAAATCATTTAATAACAAGTCCTTAATATCATCTGTTAAATTACTAGAGCATTGATGTTTGTTATCTCCATTTCTTCTGCACTGAGATAATGAAAACATGGAACTAGACAAACTTGATTCCCATATTCCATAACCGTTAATATCGAAAAGAATTCTTATTGCAACAATGAGTATTGACATCACACAAACTCGTGCAGGTAGCCTGAACTCGTTAGCCGACAAATACAATTCGGGAGGCATAGACCATTCACAAGTGTGGCATGCCACAGAAAGTATTTTTCTGGTAGGAAGAGATAATTGCCTGCAATAACGAGAAGCTATAGCACAAAAGTTCACCGGAGGCAATTCCAATTGAATTTTGTGGGCAATATCAGCCGCCATTGATTCCAATTTTTGTGGTGAAACAACTTGGAGGGGTCTGAACATGCGACTNCACTGAGATAATGACAACATGGAACTAGACAATCTTGATTCCCATATTCCAAAACCATTAATATCGAAAAGAATTCTTATTGCAACAATGAGTATTGACATCACACAAACCAGCGCAGGTAGCCTGAACTCGTTAGCTGACAAATACAATTCGGTAGGCATAGACCATTGGCAAGTGTGGCATGCCACGGAAAGTATTTTGCTGGTAGGAAGAGATAATTGCCTGCAATAACGAGAAGCTATAGCACAAAATTTCACCGGAGGCAATTCCAGTTGGATTTTGCGGGCAATATCAGCCGCCATTGATTCCAATTTTGGTGGTGAAACAACTTGGAAGGGTCTGAACATGCGACTGACACTGATAGGACAAGCCTTGGAGTGAGAACCAAGCTGTTTCTTAATTTCAACATAAGCGGCATAATATGGAAGCTTTCCTTCAATAGCCCACTTTAAAATATCTGTGGGCAAAATTGCCTCTCTGGCCAAATGACAAACTAGAAAAGAGACGGCTAAAGAATAAGATAACGGGATTGTACTGCTGAGAGATCTATACCATATCATTACTGCATGATGACCCAGTAGATTAACCGGTTCTACACCAGGCTTAGAACTAAGCTCAAAATCATTGCCTTCCCCTGGAATGCAAAAGTTAATGAGGCAAAAAGACGAGCACCAGAAAGAAGAATTGTATAATTTAGATTTTAGATTTTCATTTCGAAGTGTTGAATAATATGTTAATTAGAATTGTCAATGTTGACATATTTATTTAAGGATTATCCATTAGGACGGACCCATTGTTTCTATTCATAGCAAATTAATATATAAGCATTGCGGAAAATATTTCTAACCAGATATTAACCACAGAGTATAATTGAAGCACTAACATATAAATATATTTACAAGGATTGGAGCTGTGCCCGATTTCATTAATATTGGTGAATGGCATATAAATGAAAAAAGCAATATCTCTCAACCAGAGTTGATCTTCAAGGCAAAATGAGATGCATTTTGAGACTTGAACAGTGGGATATTCCTTATGTTCGAATTTAAATTTTATTTAGAGTTCTTGCTTAAATTCTTAGTTAGCTCTAGCTTTCTTTTAATGGAGGTAGCATCTTCACAAGGATCTCTATTCTCCTCCTCTTGTACTTCGAGAGGCTTTATATCCCTCTCACCTGAATATTACTTTGGTTGATATCAATAAATGGGTTAAGGGTCGTGCCAAACTCACCACCTGAGCAGTGAACTCTGTTAAAAAAAAAAAAGTGTGAAACCATACCTTGTGTTTGAGCTTCTGATTCATGAATGGCCTCATCTGCCCATTCATCGGCCATAATCCTTGTGAAAGCTAAATATCTCAACCAGATAGGCCCAATAATCCCAACAATCAGAGGGCTCACAATAAACTTCTCAACTAAAGCCTGGCATTGCAATTGGATCATAATCTGAAACCCCTTTATGTATCTCATCCTAATCTCAGTATAATAATCATCATAATTCAAATTCTTTTGACTCGATCCAAAATCACTCGGCCCATTAGGTCCAATCCCATCACCATCATAATCATCAATATTGTCCTCCGGGATTTCATGATGGTCCAAATGCTGAGACTGGGTGAGTCTTACCTGAGATATGGGTTCCGATGCAATTGGACGGATACGCCGGTGAATGGCAGAGTAGTTTTCAAAGAGATCCTCCTCGTCAACACCAGTAGCAACGACATCATCGGCTTGGGACCCGCAGTGCACACAGTAAAAGTAGCCATCATCGCTATTGTTAAAACCAACAGCCCCACATACATGGCATATCCGCTCCAATCTTCCTGGCATTGTCTAGAGACAGTAATTCTAATTAGCATAAGCCAGGTTTCAATATTAACTAGGGGTGGATCCAGAATTTTCGATAAAGGGGGCTGAAACTTGAGAAAGTCAATATAATAAAATTTTTATATAATTATAAAAGTCAATAAATATGACTACAAGTAACACTTGTTTGCCAAAATGGAAATATAGAATATTAGCAAGTAATGTGATAGATCTTATATTTCATGCCGAAAAATTGTGACTAATAAAAGGATTGTTTTTATATAAGTTGGTGTTGGTGTTAGTGTAATATCACACAGAGTAAGGCAGTGTCATGGAACAAACCAATCTAAAATATTACAACAAAGTGTTGTGATTTCATTAACATGTTCTTGTGCGATTCAATGTTGTTCACATTTGTGTTCTAATGAAAAGAACACATGTCCTAAAAAGACTACAATGAAATGCAGTGATTTAATGGGTGGTGAAGTAATTACATCTTCATCAATGTTCTTGGATAGTCATGTAGTTATTTTTAATTACATTGTTAACCTTATACAAGGAAAATCTATGAAATTTTCTTGATTTTGAATTTATCATGTTATTAATTTTTCTGATACATTCTAATGAAAATAACACAACTCACACTTGTGAAACTCAATTTATTATTGTGAAACAAAAAATTTTCCATTGCCCACTCTACATTACACTCTAATTCCACAATTCTAAACTTGTAACTAAACAAGTCGTACGAGAACTTATTTGCAGTTCTTTTCTCATTCGATGATCATTCCCGAATGCCTAATTCCAAAAATATAATCTTCGGAACAAGAATAGCCAAAGAAAAAATTCGCTCATATCCCCTTAAAATTACTAAACAATTTTTTGACGTAAAGAAAAGGGATAGAGAATAGATTTTTACCTTGATAAAAGCATGAAACTGTTTCTTAATCCTTGAGGCAACCAAATTAGTTTCTGTTGGTTTATGTAGTCAGAAGCATTTTGAAGGATCAAAAGGGATAAAAATCACCTGCAAAGGTTAGGGCTTTTGGGATGTGAGCGCGGCGGCGGTGCGGTGTTGCGGCGGGCTAATTCATAATCTTCTTCAGGATTGGAATTTTAGCAACTTGAATGTCTGGTTTACTTCGGAAGAGTTTGGAAGTCATAAATAACTAAACGGAATAGGAGTTTAAACAAAAACAAAATTAATTGACAAAAGGAATTTTAAAATTGAAAAACAGAAAAAAAAAAATAATAATAATAATAATAATTTAATTAATAGAAATATAGAATTATATACAATTCGGTTGACTCTAGTGCCAATTTTCTGGTTTTTTTTTTTTTTTCCAAAAAAAAAAGGAGAAGGAATTTGTTGGTGAAGAAGAGCTGGATCTGAATGGAAGGACACTTGTACTGAAAAATGTAAAATTATTTATCAAATTATTTTATTTAATTAATTGTTTTTTACCACAAATTTGACTTTTTGATAGTTGATCCTCTTCTTTTGATAGGTTAATTTTAAAAGATATAGGAAATATTCGTTAAAGTAGTTATCTATGAAATACCAACTCGTAAAATCGATGAATGCTCACTGAACTTTAACTGAGTTATTATTTATTGATCAAACTTTAAAAGGTTTCTCAATTTTTGTTAGAATCAGCTAAAATAGCCATCGGCATAATGGTTGCATTTTATAATTGGATTATTTTAAACACAGACAATTTTTTCATCGAATTACGTCTTGCCAACACCCATTAGTCACCCTATCTCTCACCCACTTCTTGACAAAGTGTTGTATCCTTTTTGTTAATACAAACTCCTGATCACTCGAAAGCTACAACAACTATTGGGCATCTCATCAACGTACTTTTTCCATAATCAGTTTAATGAAAATACCATGAATTTTGACAATCTCGACAATTTGAAGACACGAGGTTTATCAAGAAAAAAGCTTTCAGGTCAAATTCCTTCCCCCACAACAAACTTAGGATTTTGATTAACTTTATCGTGGGTAACGATGAAAAAGTGAAGGAAAGTGAAGTTTGATTTGAGATTTTGCTAAGTTATATTTTCCTTTGCCCATTCAAAATCGGATTCGGTGAAATTAACCAAAAGTTGTGTTTTTGGGGTGGGGCGTTTGTCTAAGTTGGTGCTACCAAGGATTTCCGTCTGCCACGTTGAATTTTTAATCAAGAGTTAGCAATGCATTCTTATCGAATGGGGGACGAAAATTAGGGGAAATTACACTAACGGTCCCAAATTTTGAATTTTTTACATACTCTTATCTTAATCTTCAGTTTATACCACTAGCGATCTCAAATCTTTGGAAAATTAGCACTTAGAGTCCAAATGGATTGATTGACTGTTAGTTGACCAAGAAAATGTATTTTGACCAAATTTAAAGATGATAAAATGGTAAATTCATCATTATTTCACATAAAATAATTTATTTTTTTTTTAAAAAGTAAAAGGTCATCTTCCCCACGCTAAAGAAGTTGACGGCGACGCCCCCATCCCTATCGCTAACGCTAATGTGCTCGCCATTGGCACCACATCTTACCCATCTTCACTCCCAAATCAATTATAATAAAAAACAAACAACAAATTAGGGATTGCAACGAGGTGGGTATGAGACGGGTCGGTTATTCCTATTCCCGTCCCGTCAGATATTTTTGTTACCTTACCTCATCCCCATACCCATACTCGATTAAAGTATAACGGGGCGAGGGACAATCACCCCATTTATTTTTTCTTTTTATGATTTATTTATCTTATTTTTTGTTTTTATTTTTTTTTATATCTTTAGTTAGTAAATATTATTACTTTTTTACTAATTTGTTAAAAACAACTTATGTTCTCTTCAAAAATAATGATAAATTTATTATTTTTGTTTGATAAAAAATTTTAATTGGAAATTAACTTATGTTTCCCGTGCCCGATTCGAGGTAATGACTCTCATCCCCTCCCCTCCCCATTTACCCAGTTAGACGGGTAATCCCCGTCCCATTCAAAGTAGGCCTCACGAGTATCGAGTTGAACGAGTTTTTTCACCATCCCTAAACAAATCAAGCTTCACTCATAAAGATAATGAATCAATACAGTGGTGAATTTGGAAAAAATGAAGAAGATTGGAAGGCAAGTAAAGTTGAGATTGGAAAGGAGATGAAAACAGAGAGAAAAATTAGGTTGTTGTTGTTGTTGTTTTTTGGCTTGCCAGTGGATTAAGAAATGGGAGAGTGCACTGTATGGAAAATATTATTTTATTGAAGAATGTGTGGTTGAAAATGAGTAGAAGAATGAGAATGAAAAAAATAATGTAGATCAAACGGGGCTTAAACTATAAAGAACAAATCAAAATGGAAAATGTCACTCATAGAATCAAAATATGATTTCATAACCCCATCCCACCAGTCACTTCAACGTCAAAAACACGTGAACTTTGACCATTCTTATATCCTCAACTAATAAAATTTTATTAAAATGTACGAACTTTTCGAGTACACATTCTAGATACATGTTTCATGTTACTAATAGCAAAAAATTTATTTCAAAAAAGGTCATGAGACATATTATATGCAAATATTAGGCAACATAGACTCCAACTTCGGCAAGGCCAAAGTTTGGATGGATACCTATTGGATACCTGGCCTCAATTTTGTTACATACAATTTGCATTTAGAGTTAATTTAATTTGCTAAAACATTTACATGAAGAGTTCAAGGATGAAGAGGGGATGTGAAGCCTTTAGATATCAGAAACTTCATCTCAGATTGAATTTATTTTCATCTCGTTTTGTTTACTTGGCCTTTTCTGTTATGACATATTTGAAAACTTCATGCCGGGTGTGCTTAATGAATATTATTGAGGAAAGAATGTATTTTAAATAGTGAAAAATATTGATATGATAAAAAATATTATTTTATTTAAAAATGTGTGATTGAAAATGAGTTTTTGAAAGAATGTATTTTGAAATAATGGGTGTCAAACAGGGACTTAGTCTTCTTAGTAACCTAATCTTTCTAAATTTGAAGGATATGGATATAAATCCACACCCTTGATCCCTACCATCTCTCTTTTAGTTTAAAGACTTCAAATTTTGTTCTATGTATGGTCTTAACGGGGAGCGCAAATAAAAGGATAAAAGAAAAAGAAAAACAACTATAAATTCACATATGGAGCAGACTATAATTAGCTATGGGGGCAAGTAAATGAATCACTATCGTGGGAGTGAGTGGTAGTGGTCTATTTAGATTAGATACTAATTATTCAACAAGAAAATCACAATCATATTATTTTTATCGTTTTCTTTAGT
>CAIGRO010156370.1:0-22470 GCA_903798355.1 Fraxinus baroniana | reverse complement strand
AATAGTACTATATTAAGCATATATAAGGGTAGAATTGACATATAGTTAAATATATAAGGGTAAAATTGCAATTCAAAAGTTTCTCCTCAATCCACATTTTTAATATATTGTAGATTATGTATTAATGTGCTTATATTTTTACGCAACAGAAAGACTATAACTTTTGATGCTAACTCATGTTGGCATTGTAGGAACTTCTTAAAAGAGGTACCAATTGTTGTAACTAATATAATTTGTAATGGAAATCAATAATGTGATAATATATGTGAGATGTAACAAATTATCAAGACATGATATATATATCTGTGTGCGTGTGGGCGAGTGCGCTCGCAATTTGTGCACTTATTTGGATCAAAATACTAACTTTTAAGTCGTGAAATTGTTTTTTTTTTCACTTAACTTAGGTTAATTTTCTTTTATTTTAGTTATGGACTCGTTCGAAGAAAGAATGCAGAAATTAAATGAAATCTACAATTTTGGGGATTAAAGTCTACATTATAGAAATTGAATGACTAAATTGTATTAATTTTACAGATGTGTCTAGACTTTCAATTGAACTAGCAATTCAATTGTCACTTAAAATTTTAATTAGACTAGAACTCAAATGTGGAGATTACACAAGGAAAAAAAGAGGGGAGCCACGCAAAAATAAAATCAGAAAAAAGAGATAGAAAAGAGAAAGAGAAAGAGAAAAAAAGAAAAAGAAAAAAGAAAATTGAAAAGAACGAGGAAAAGTCAACTGCTGCAGTAGAGGGAAGAAAGAGGAAAAAGGAAAAAAAGAAGTAGAAAAAAATTGCACATAGTAGAAATTTTCACGTTTCGTTAATTTTTGGTGACATCTTTCCACTTTTTCTTATTTTTATTTTTCCAATATGATTAACTAATTTTTTTTATTAAGGAAAACAATTTAGTCGACTTGTGATCCTTTATTTTTTTATTCATGATTTTTGTAAGTTATTTATTTATGTATTGATTTTGTTATGAATTTAAGGCATTGAATTACTTGATCAATAATTTGATGATTAAGCGAGTCTCTTACGAATCAAGATGTGAGTTCGATAAATTAGTATAAAGTGTTGAGATAACTACACTAATTATTGCGGTCATAATTTGAATTCTTAGAATTAGTGTTTCGTTTAACTATTGATTCGCATAGAGATATAGAATTGAATTAGTTAAATAGGTTCAATGAGAACTTGAGAGGGGTAAATTGAATATAATAGAAGAATTCAATCAAACACTACATTAAGTTATGGAGCTTGAATTAAGAATAAAGGTGATCAATAGATGAAATTGTTATGCCCTAATATTCATCACATATTTTTTCTCCAATTATCCGTTGTTTGCAATTTTTTATATTTTCAATTAGTTAAAAGTAATTAGGCAAAATCATCAAAATTATTTACTTGCTTTTGTCAAATAAGATTTAGAAAAATCTAATAAAAATCTAAAGTATAGTTCTCGTGGGAACGATAATTCGAACTCAAAGGTTCACTATATTACTTGTTACGATATCGTACATTTGCGATATAAAAAGCGCAACTATATATGTTTGTGTGAAAATAAATATTACGTATACTGTAGTACCAAAATATATGGTATTCAATCGTAATAAATATTATATAAAGCTTATATTTTATAATTACAGGCACAACAAGAGACGACACCTAACACCTTTTTTTCTTTTCTCTTGTTTATATTTATTGTCTACATTTAGCATTTAACACTAGAAAAGCTGTTTTAAGAAACGTGTTTTCATATTAATTAGACGCTTTCATTGATTAAGAATAGATGCTGTTGACCCACGCCTATTTCTAGGGGAAGGAATTTGAGGCTCCTCATGGCGAGCTGGTTCTTTTGTCTTTTGGATTGAAGAGGCTCCTGTAACCTATTTCTAGGTGCATGAGGGGATCGAGCATGCCTATTTCTAGTCAACCCTAAGCTAAACCTATAAAAGACACTTACCGATCTTTGAGGCGGGTCTTCTAGCTCATAATTTGGAGGGAAATTAAATGGGGCCTCATGAGGTCGTTCTGAAGCATAGTTAGTTAAGGTGTCAACCTCAACCTCCCTCTCTTGGGGGGGGGGGGGGTTTCCATCATGTTGTGGTAGTACCCTACCATTTGGTTTTGAACTTCCTCCTCTTGGTAGTACTGTGGTGGATCTTGTAATGCGTCTCCAGGAGCTACGTGTGGAGGAACTGAGTATCCTCCTCAACCTTGCATGCTCATTAGCAACGCATGATAGCCATGTTTTGCTGAGTTATATTTCTCATGTTAGCAACCATTGTAGCGACTCATCTAGTGAGTCTAGCTGCTATCATGCCCTCACCTCTTGACCCACCCCGTCTATGTTCTTGGTGAGGCCTTGGACGAGTAGCTGGGACAGCCTATGAGGGCTCCCCTTCTTTAGGGCGTTCCCTCATCCTCCAGGGTGCGTTTTCTTCACTGATTGAACTCATATTGACAAATAACTCTTTCGACCAAATATTCCTTTCTTCAAGGATCAAACGAGTAAGTTCTTTCTTTATAAACACTCCCTTTTTAGGGGTTTGGAACTTTCTTCCAAGGTATTTCCTACTGGCTTTTCCCCAAGAGATTTTCGTGGTTAACTGTACGGCTTCCCACAGATGGCGCCATTCTGTCGACCTCGAAAAATGAGTCAATAGATGTTGGGCCCACTCTCACCACGTCAAACCAATTTCTATGCCTTTCTACTGAAGAAACGGTTAGAGATGAGGCAAATTTGGACGTTGGAAGTGTTTCACTGCGAGAGACAAAAAATGTTTAAGATCCCGCGGATGAAATAAAAGATGATCACGCTATCAGTGATCATGAAGCGAGGATCCAAACAAATAACCAAAGAGATCACTAGAACATGTGGAAGGATAGAAAATAAGAGAATATTGTAAATTGTAGAATTATCTACTTATGTAATCCTTCTACCAAGTGTATGATGAAGTATCAAAATACAAATGTGTATAATAGTATTTGTCAGTATTCTTTCTTAATTTCACACTTAAGAGTTTAAGACATGAGAAAGTGATTCTTCCAACTCTAATTTTTCCAACCTCTTCTAAGTTATAAAGATGATCCATATATATTGTATTGGCCGATGTGGTGTCCGTTGGTTAGAACCACGTGGCCTCATCTCTTTAATTGAGGCTTCTTATCAGTGTCTATTCATACAATTAATACATTGATAAGGGGTCAGCTGCCTTACACAATAGGCAGACACCCTAACAGCTTCTATTACATCAATCACTTCTAAAAGATATTCAGATATTCTGCAAGAGGCAACATCGGCCTATGAGCTTCGGATAAACTAAAAGCTTTGGATAAACTAAGAGCT
Source organism: Fraxinus baroniana (assembly GCA_903798355.1). Lineage (NCBI taxonomy): Eukaryota > Viridiplantae > Streptophyta > Magnoliopsida > Lamiales > Oleaceae > Fraxinus > Fraxinus baroniana. The sequence goes on along the minus strand of CAIGRO010156370.1, from coordinate 19,119 downwards.
TTGGAGCTGGTCTTTTGAATGACGGGTTTCAGGCTTTCAGCTCATTTCTTCGTCTCTTTAGGTAGTGTCTCAGCTCAAGTTTGGTGCTTTGCTAATTGAGGCAGTGCCTCGGTATTTGTATAATTTCTGTACATCTTGACCACTTGGGTTTTTGTTGACTTTCTGTCCATATGGATTGCTACGTGACACATCAACTTAGAGCCTCGGAGATGAGGCGTAACAGATGCTTCTTTTAAATTTTATTACTCGATCCAGTTGCTGCAACAGAACTCATAACATAATATCACTCTGATTTATACTAGAACATGAATGATATTAGAGATCCTATTTTATACCTTGGAAAAAAAAGAGAATCAAAAGATAGTTCAAATACAAATACTTTGGAATTGCATGCTGGCAATCGAATATATTGAACTGAGGCCTAAGGGTGATTTAAGTCCGACTCAGCATTTCTGACTTCAACGAACTCAGTTTTTCAGTTAATGTAAATGATAATAGACGATGGATTAATCAAGTGAAATCTTACTAATTCTCACTGCTGTTTTTAATCCAATGTACATATTTTCAATTGCTCACCTTTTTTATTGGAGGTCCAAACTGAAGATATTATTAATGAATGTCGTTGCAAACATCCAGATGACAAAGAAAGAAACGAATACGAGGGCCTTTTTTTTTATCGTACTTTGTTGATTGGTACATAAAGTACAACACACGACGATATGTGATCTGTAATTTTGCAAACAAATATTTTCCGGTGTCTTTCATTTAATGATCATAGGATTTTTCTATTTCATTTTATGAATGCTTGTGGAACATGTTATTTGTTATTGTACGGTTTTCGCGTTTTTCTCTCCTTTTTTATTTAGGAGTCGATTTTTTTGGCATTCTACTTCATCAACAACTCTATTAGGAAGGTTTTGATGTCCTCTATAAATATTAAACTCTTCTATACAATTTTGTAATGTAAGAAAATAGATTACTAGAATTATAGGATCCATTGTAATTTTCTGTCTATTCCATTATTCTTGAATCAATAAAATCTCTTGATTTCTCTGACATATTTCTTGTTTTTATTATTCTTTTGCTTGATCTAATATTTCATTATTTGCTATATAACTTTAACAATTCATTCCAGTGGTTAGTTTCATCAAGTTGTATTCAAACAATACAGTATTTTCGACATTACTAAGAGCAATCCGAGCATATTAATATTTATTCTAACAAGAGATATTTTGGTTGTTTCATAACAATGGTATTGAATTGTATTGGGCATATTGTCACTACAATAGAGTTTGCTTTTTAGAGACCTGAAGAGCAAAAAAATCTAATAAAACTTCATTGCCTTAAACCCTACAAAAGAAAAAGAGAGAAAAAAAAAAAAAATAAAAAAAAAAAAAAAAACTACCTATTGATTGTTATGAATAATCCTTCCTATAGATGTGGTAATAATTTTCATTTTCCGATTCTTCACCCTAAACGGATTGAAAGAAATCCAATTATGAAGGAAATTAGAAAATACTAATTGCAAACAATAGAAAAATTAATAGATGAGATTCAAAATATTTTGCATGCTGAATGTCATATGGAAATTTGATCACTTCTGTTACCATGCATCTGAAGAGATATACATCTTATCATTGCCCTCTTTTGTTGTCAATTGAAAAATAGAACCGCAATATTAGGACAAACTCTATTCCTTTATTTCAGAAAATTGTTCCACTCCTATGATACAACAGGGGCTCATCGGATTCTGGCGGTACTGTTGGAAACAAACTGGGCATTGAGGCTGAACTGGATTCAGTAATATTTGCTGTATAGTTTGCTTGGGATAAATGTTGGCACAATCTACGGCTGGAAAATGATTTTCATCTGTGGTTCAATTTCTGATCTCTCGGTCATAAGGTTGGCTTGGATTTTAGCCTAGATAAACCCCTTGCATAGACCAATCCTTGACCTCGATCGAATTCTCCGAGCTCACCCCCTTTTTCTCTATTATATAAATGCCTGTATAATTGCTTAAGAACATGTTGAATTCGATCAATTGCTATCAATGCCAGGAGGCATATCAAAGACCCTCGTGCCTTTCTTGGTTGGACCAACCCAATCGGCTATTTTCTACAAGTTTTTCTTTGTTTTGAGAGCAAGAAGCAGAACTATATGCATTCTCTTTGATAGTGGAACTAAAAAAGCTTTTCATTGATATCTAATACGTCGGAAGGATGAGAAATCCCGTCATGTTAGTTAAGCTCTACGTGTCTTTCTTTTTTAAACTCAAAGCTTCTAGTCTTTCGACAAGAATCAAAGTCTTTGTTCAAGTTGGTAGTCTCTCATCTTTCTACTTCAAACTCTAGTCTTATTATAAGATAGTGAGTGAGAAGTATGTGTTGCTCTATAAACGCTATATTGTATAATATTATATATTTTTGGATGTCGAACTCTATTGGTATCCTCTTTAGACTTCGACGTCCCCAGTACGAAATAAAATTTTAAAACTTAGCCAAGCACAAATTAAAATTAGCTTAATGACCAATAGCTGCCACAAGTCTCAATTGCAATTACCCCAAATTTCCATAACCCGTAAGCCCAGTAATGTGAACTTCGAATAATTGAACCCAACCTTGATATGTTCGGTACCATAGTTAGCAATATTTATCTATCAAAATGTTTTTCTTGGTTCTCCTTATCATGTTTTAGTCTTGTGACTATGCCTTGAATCATATCCAAATGTAGCATTTTCCTGCTTAGAATTTGTACGTTGGAATTTGACGTAACGCGAAACACGGAATTCAAGCGAATATCTTAAGAACACAATTTTAGAATTCACCAAATTAAAGAAAAAATAAATTCAACAAACTTTATTAATATAAGATGATAAAAAAACGATGAATTAACTCTTTATTTACAAGTGTTTACATAAATACCTAATTTAAACAAATTAAAATTGCAAAGAATTCGAAATAAACTAAATGACAAAAATAGCACTAAAACTTTAAAAGCAGTTTTCGAGTTTTAAACAAATTTGGATTGTCAAAATCCATTGTATGTAACAAAGCTGTGAGTTCTACTTGTCTTGTCGTTTTCTTTCCAAAATGGTATTATGGGCTCGAATCGGAGCTCAACCGTCACACATATTATCTTTTTTCCTTTTCTATCACATTTTTCTTCAATCCATTCAACCATTTGTTAAACATCAGAATTATATCAAAGCAAATTAAATTTGGAGAAACTCTATTAAAATATGTAGAAACATTCAGCATGTGTTCCATACCGAGATATGATATTCTCGATCCTTTAAACCCCTAGTCAAGGTTAAATTTACTACTAAAATTTTAACAAATGTTGAAATCTCTGCTTGGCTAACCAACTTGTAGAAATATGCATGTATTAAGATAAAAAAAAAATTGCGATATTAGAAAACATCATTCTTCTTCAACTTTATTTGGAGTGAATGAATAATAAACATATAACATAGTGCCAAGTCATTTTACACGCCTTTTATTATGGCATACACTTTTTATTCAAGTGTGTGTGTGTGTGTGAGAGAGAGAGAGAGATCTGCCGAATATCTTATCATCATTACTTGATCATATTCACCCCTATGTATATATTTTTGCATTTTTTTCCAAAACTTTTTGTTATCTATTTCTTTTTCATCTCATGCTGCGTTTGATTGCAAACATAGAATTTGCATAAAAAGAAAATAAATTCTAGACAATTTAATTGCCTGGAACTTATTTGTAAGTAAATTATTGATTAAATGTGTTTGATTGATTCGATTTTGAAGTTATAAAATATTATACTTGTCAATTTTTTATTGATGGGTAGATGAGAGAGATGATAGATAAGAAAGAGGCGGAGAGAGTGAATTTCCTGAAAAATAAAATCATACTCCCCCTAAATAAAATATTTTCTTTGATTTTGAGGAAAATATGATCATGTGATCGAAAATAGGAAAATATTTTCCACGAAAAAAAATATCAATCAAACATTACAAAAGTAAGATTTTGAATGGAAAAAAATACATTTTTCATGAAAAATATTGACAATCAAACGCACTCTTTGGGTGATGTATTCAATTGAGGCTTTTGAAAATTTTGATAGACTTTTTTTTTAAGTGATGGCTTATGTGGATTTCGTTGATTTTTTTAGAGGTTTGTATGGAATTAATGGAAGTCTTTTATAGACTTTTATAAACTTTCATTTTAAAACTTTTAGAGACTTTTGGTTTATGTGAAAGTTTCACAAAATCTTTTGATTAATGAAAGACAAATTTTGAGTTTTTATTTTAGCACTTTTTGCTTAAAAGTTAATACCATGGAAATTTTTATAAAAATCTCTAAAAGTCGTAAAAATTTTAATACCCTAAAACTTATAGAGACTTTTAAAAAATCTCAATTGAATACATCAATATTTTTAGAGAGTCTTCAAAAGTGTACATTGAATATCCATAAATTTTTTAAATCCCAAAAAATCATCAAAAATCTTAATTGAATACACCCCTTAACGTAAGGTACTGTAATAGTTATATGCATATGGTAGGATAAGACTCACTATGTCTCTCTCAATTAGTTGTGCTTTCGCTTTTAAATATCTCCGTGTAGTATCAAACTTCGTTTTAAAACTCTCTCTCTCTGGTTGGATCCTGACTCAGCCCAAGATCCTGATCTTTACCTGTGTCGGAACATGCATCCATGTGGGCCAAATGTCTTTTTTCGATAAGGAAATGGCCTGGCGTATTCTTTTGGCATCTCATGCCATCGTACCAGAGAAGATCAACTCCTTGAAGGTGTCGAGTAAGTTTAAATGAGCAGTACTACATGTACAGAAAAAATGGTGCCAGATTTTTTTTACAGATTACAGTTGGCAATTTCTAATTGGACAAGCAAAAACAAGTGATTGAAAATTAAATCAATCAAACGCATTTAGTTAATAATTTTCAAGTATTTTCTTCTTGTGCAAATTTCATAATTGTTTCAAGTCTTTCAATGGATTAAAGAACGTACAAAATGTAATAATAAAAAAGGACTCGTGTAATTGATTCTAAAATGTGCGAATAAAGACTTATTTCTTGGTACAAAGTAAGTATTAACGTATCAACTCATAAAAAATAGGTTCTCAAGTGCAAAATTGAATATAAATTAATTGACTTTGGTGTCGAGACGTGAATGATTAAAATTATATAAAAAATCAACCCTTATCGTTGTAGATTAAAATCGAATTTTTAGTAGATTTTGATAAAAGTTGATGAAATATATGATTCAAAAATTGTGGGCTCTATGAAACGTGTTGTGTTGCATTCCATATTTTCGCTTTCAACATTTTTCCGGATGATTATTACTTCAAATTTTGATTGATTTTGTACACTTTTGAATTCTTGATAGGCTTAAAGCTAGGAATTTGCATGTATAAGTGGGACCAGAAATCTTAGATGGACAATAGAAACTCGGAAATGGAAGACAGCCAGACAGGCGGGTCCAACTGTATCTCTATGATATGACATTAGCGAGACATACATTAACATATTTTCTATAGAATGTATTTATTTGACTACATTAGATGTATGTTAGAATTGTCAAAGCTGAAAAAATAATGATACGTGAGGAACTCACGATCCTTAAAGTTGAGGAGAATGCCACACGTACAGAAAAAATTCAACGGGGGACAAGTATCTTCTCGTGATTGGTAGGAAACTATTTCCTACTTGTCTATTTGTTTTGACCATCTTAAAGTTTTCATGTGCGTGTAGTTTGATTCTAAAGTTAATGAGTTGGTGTTTATTGGAATTTTGATTCTAAATTGGAAAGTAAAAGAATTGCTTAATTGGCGGTAAATGGAATATTGAACTTAATTTTTCAACGTTTAATTGTCAAAAAGTTACAATAGGAGGGAGATTTAAATTTGTTTGCAACAAGAGAGAGAGAGAGAGAGAGAGAGTTCAACGTGCAAAGAATTCAATTGATCACCAAATCTCTTATCACGTAAATAGGCTCAAAATGATATTGTAATTTTTGTTATCTTTCACCCCCATTGTACGTATATCTATTGGCCATTGAATTGTATAACAATTTTTTATCTCAATAGAATTAAAATCTTTATCTAACTAGTGAACTGATTTTTTATTTTATTTTATTTATTTATTTTTTAGTAGAATACGGGNAGAGAGAGAGAGAGAGAGAGAGAGAGAGAGAGAGAGAGAGTTTTCAACGTGCAAAGAATTCAATTGATCACCAAATCTCTTATCACGTAAATAGGCTCAAAATGATATTGTAATTTTTGTTATCTTTCACCCCCATTGTACGTATATCTATTGGCCATTGAATTGTATAACAATTTTTTATCTCAATAGAATTAAAATCTTTATCTAACTAGTGAACTGATTTTTTATTTTATTTTATTTATTTATTTTTTAGTAGAATACGGGGAGCTATTAATGCGGGTATGGAGGACGTTCAACGAGGAAGTACTTGAAATTTTATTTTTATTCTCAGTTTGTAAAGTAAGTCTATGTTTGACCCCTATTTTTTTAAATTTATTTTTAACCATAAATTATTTCATAAAATAATAGTACATGCAAACTCAATTTTTTTTTTCTTTATTTTTAACCACATAGTACTCTCTAACAAAATTTATTCCCTCTAGTAAGTGTGTGCTTTTATGGTATTTGGCATGCAAAATATGTTAAATGGTGTAATCTAGAAGTTCGAGTTCTTAAAGAGAGAATTTATTTATCTAGATTGTCTTCGACACGTCCATTCATATGCAGATTGAACTTTTTTTTACCATCGATCGATTAGCAGAAGAAAAACTTGAATCAAGATATATTAAAAGACGTCATATAAAAGCTGAAATGTTAACTCAAATTCATTCTGGAAACTCGTTTTATTGGTTAATAATGATACGTGAGGAACTCACGTTCCTTAAAGTTGAGGAAAATGCCACGCGTACACAAAAAATTCAACGGGGGACAACTATCTTCTCGTGATTGGTTAAGGAAGGAAACTGTTTCCTACCTGTCCATTTGTTTTGACCATCTTAAAGTTTTCATGTGCGTGTAGTTTGATTCTAAAGTTAATGAGTTGGTGTTTATTGGAATTTTGATTCTAGATTGGAAAGTAAAAGAACTATTTAATTGGCGGTAAATAGAATATTGAGCTTAATTTTTCAACGTTTAATTGTCAAAAAGTTACAATAGCAGGGAGATTTATATTTGTTTGCAACAAGTACATGTGATCTGAAAAAAAAAAAAAAAAAAAAAAAAAAAGAAGAAGAGAGAGAGAGGAAGGATTCAAGTTCAACGTTCAAAGAATTCAATTGATCACCAAATCTCTTATCACGTAAATAGGTTCAAAATGATATTGTAATTTTTGTTATCTTTCACTATCTATTGGCCATTGAATTGTATAACAATTTTTTTATCTCAATAGAATTAAAATCTTTATCTAACTAGTGAACTGATTTTTTTATTTTATTTATTTATTTATTTAGTAGAATACGGGGAGCTATTAATGTGGATATGAAGGACGTTCAACGAGGAAGTACTTGAAATTTTATTTTTATTCTCAGTTTGTAAAGTAAGTCTATGTTTGACCCCTATTTAAAAAAGAAAAACTCATTTTTTTAAATTTATTTTTAACCATAAATTATTACATAAAATAATAGTACATGCAAACTCAATTTTTTTTTCCTTATTTTTAACCACATGGTACTCTCTAACAAAATTTATTCCCTCTAGTAAGTGTGTACTTTTATGGTATTTGGCATGCAAAATATGTTAAATGGTGTAATATAGAAGTTCAAGTTCTTAAAGAGAGAATTTATTTATCTAGATTGTCTTCGACACGTCCATTCATATGCAGATTGAACTTTTTTTTGACAATCGATCGATTAGCAGTAGAAAAACTTGAATCAAGATATATTAAAAGCCGTCATATAAAAGCTGAAATGTTAACTCAAATTCATTTTGGAAACTCGTTTTATTGGTTAATTAAATTGTCACCAAGTCCAACGTGGTAGAAGTGGCAAGAGAACTACTGCATGAGAAAAACTTTTATTTGAACAGATACCTCGTACATGTTTTTGCAAGAACAGGAGGTCAGGTGCTGAAGCCCCCCTCTCATCTCTACTTCAAATTCATCTATAACGTATGGTCGGGGAATCTAAACCCCCCATATAGTCTAAACACGTTAAACTATGATGGTGATATTAAGTTACAACAGCGTACTTCTCTAAGAAGTGAACAGGATGCAAACAGCTACATGTAAAATGGAAAATTCTAGTATTTTCTGTTACAAAAAAAGTAAATTAACCTTCAAACAGATGTTGAAGGAAAAATGTTGTAAATTCTGTAAGAAACTCAAGTTCTAGCCAGCACCAAAAAGTGGCGAATGAGGAATTGGAGAGCGAGGCGACATCATAAGAGGTGACAACACAGTTTCATCATAGATTGTCGAAGAAAAGCTAAGCCTGAGAGTCTTCTTATATCGGTTATTCTTTTCTTGTGTATCTATTTCCTTTCTTTCTTCCACAAACGTTCGAATTCTTTGAAGAGCAATTTCCATCGTCTCATCATCCATATTTGCAAAGCAAACCCTAAACCACCCTGGCTCTACACAATGAAAAGATGATCCTGGAGAGACATTCAGCTTTACTTCGTTGATAATTACTTTCCATAGCGCCATTTCGCCTTCAAATGTAGGTTTGTTAAGCAATGGACGCAAATCCATCCAACTGAAAAGGCCAGCATTGCTTTCTAAGCATTTTATTCCAACTTCTTCAAGTCCACTGGTAAAGATTTTGTGCCTGTTTCCAAGCCTTCTCGAGCTTTCTGCTAAAAACATTTCAACGAATTCCTCGTCTGCCAACATTGATGCTAGCAGATGTTGTGTTTGGGATGAGACTAATCCAAAACTCGACATTTTTCGCCCACAATTCACAACTGTATCATTGTATGAGTACACTATCCCCACCCTGAACCCTGGAAGGCCCATGTCCTTTGACAAACTATAGACAATGTGAATTAAATCACGATTACATTCCATTTCTTCAATTATTTCGGAGATACTAACGAAATTTGGAGCGCGAAAAATCGTGGCTGCATATATTTCATCACACACAAGATGAATTTCCTTTTCATTTATGAATGTTACCAGGCTTCTCAGTGTGTCTTTTTCCATCGTGGTGCCTAATGGATTCGACGGATTCGCCATTATGAGGCCTTTGACTTTGATGTTGGCTTTCTGGGCATTGTTATATGCCTCTTCGAGTGCCTGTACCGTAATTTTGAAATTATTCGAGCTTTTGCACGCAACAGGAAGTAGTTTCACTCCAGTTCTCCAGCTCAAGTCCCTATCAAATCTGTAACCAACAAATTTCAAACTTATAAACAAGTGATCTTGATGAATATTCTGACTGTGATATAAGTAACCCGTTAATTCGATTTCTTTTCCAGATAATATTGCCTAGAATATTTATGTCCCATATAATATGGCTTGAAAATTTGTTGTGTTATGAATTAATTCGTAATCTCTATTTACAAGAGTAATAATAGAAACAAAAAATAAGGCACACTTTCCCTCCGAAGAAGATGACCGTCTCTACCACCGTTTCACAGAAAACACAGTTCTAAAACCATTCTATATGGCGTAAGAATATTCAATCGGCCAATAGTCAAAGGAATATTTGACCGATTTTTGGTTCCATTGAAAAAGGAAATAAAATTTAAGTAAAAATCTACAATTAATTTTAATTACATGTTGCATAGAATCCACAATTTTTTAACTAAAAGTCTATTTTTTCTGAACCAAACAGGGGCTTATAGTGTATTGTTAGGCTTCAAGTAATGTAATATTCTACAATATACACGTGGTGATAATTTCAGCTTCTGACTTTAAGAGAATGTCTCGTCTTTTTAGTCAAAATTCAACTCCTTCATTTCTTGAATTTTGTAGAATTGGACAACTGTGTTACATGTAAAACATGAGTTTGGTAAATGAGCCGCCCTCCTTGTCCCGGTCATTGAGCCGGGACAAGGAGGGTTTTCCTAAATTAATATACTGCTGTGACCTGTTTGGTTTCAAAAGATTTGGCAGTTCACCGTCACAGGAGAATTTTGTCTGGAACTCATAACTCAGGTGGTGGGGTCCCGAGAGAAAAATGGAGTCCTCTGTCGCCAATTTTCTGCTACTCCGTTTATTCTTCTTAACACAATATTGCTACCGACTCAACACAACTCCATTTCAAAGGACAGAACGGAGGATTTTAGGGAGATATGTTTTGTCTGTTTCCTAATATTATTACTGCATTAATGTATTTCATGGGACCTGTTTTGATTGCATGAGAGAAGTGAGAAAAACTTTATACTCTTCTTCTTCATTTTAATAAAGCGGCAAGTACATGTACGTAGAATCAATTTCTTTGTTTTGCGTATCGTTGATTTCATTCTGTTTTCATATTATAATCTAAAAAAAGGAGGTTAGGATTTAACTTATAACATTTATTATATTAAAATGGAAAGCATATCCATACGTAAAATACATACTACAGATGTACTATGAGCCCGTTGGTATGGATTAAAATCAAGATTTTAATTTTAGTCAAAGTTAACAATTAGTTTTGACTACACATTTCATGAAATTCACGATTTTTCAACCACACATTTTATCAATTTTATCAAAAGCTACAAAGCTCCCGTTTAACATGTCTTTTACTTTTACTCTTTACTTTATGTAAAAAAAGTTTTTGAATCAAGTTATCTTAACTTTTGCTTGAAAATTAATTTTTAAAAACACTTCCTTGCTTCAAGAGGATATCCATATGTAAATTTTCAGTCGTCGAAAATATTTGATATTAGGATTATTCTACTTTACTCTAATGGGTTACCGAATTTTTTATCAAATCGCCACATGGCGGCCCCCTATTGGAGGGTGCCTGGGCTCACAGGCGCTCCCCAATAGGGGACTGTCATGTGACGATTCGGTAAAAAATTCGATAACCCATTAAGGTAGTATAGGAAGGTCCTTGATATTATGGATGAAATGTTTCGTTCTTTAGGCTAGGCAGACACAACAAAATACGTACTACTGATGTACTATAGGTTGGTCTTGGCCATTCAAAAGTTGTCTTGGGACTTGGAGTAGCATAATAAAGGATACATTGCGATTGATTTTATGTACTTACGCTGGATAATAAGGTGAAGGGACCAAAAATGCATCTCCAGGATCAGCCAAACAAAACATTAACAGCTCATTAGCTCCGGTGGCTCCACCGGCCATCACTATTCGGTCGGGAACAAATGTAACCCTACCACCTCTCACCTTTTCCATAAACTTCGCCACGGCCTGCATGAAATAATGTAAAAGTACGTGTTAGCATAAGTATAACCGCACGATTGTCATGAATTGAGCAGAACGAAAAATAATTGATGTAGGCGACTCTAACTTTATTGGCATTTTCTTACATTTCTGAATTCCGGCAAGCCATGATAATCTTGAAAGATGGAAATGTCTTTGAACGCGTTAACTCCTTCGAGAGTACAGATTGACGCTCTGGGATTTTTCTTAATCCATTCCTCGATCAAGTCGAAGGAAAGCTGCAAATTAAAATCAAATAAATGAGAGAAATAACAAAAATCAGCTCAAAATGCATAATTTTTCTTCCTGGAAAAGGTAAGCCAAGAAATTATTGTGGAACAACAATACGCAAAATACCTGATTTTCAGCGAGGCCCATTTGGATAACTCCATTAGGGTTTTGAGTAGGATGAAAAGGGTCATTATCATATGCTTTCCATCCATCAAAATAAGGAGAATTTTCTCCATGCTGGTCACTGGTTGCTAGTTTGGATAGAAGTTGGGTATTTCCATTCTTAAACTCCATTTTCACTTAATTCCAATATGAGAGAGAGAGAGAGAGCTATATGTGTATACTTGTGAGCAATGAAAGTTGCTTCTAAGAATGTATTGAAAAGAACGAGGTGATATACACTGGTATATATAAGCAGTGGAGTGAGAAAAATTGGACACAAAATTCTATTTCTACTTTGAAAGTCAGATAAACAGATTGTCTATATTTTTAGACGGAAAATTCGTTTTCCACATTGTTATTTTTTTGTTGATTATCAATTGTAATTGCTTATGTGATTCATGACGAAATGAAATGGACATTAGTTTTATGGGTATTCCGTGAAGTTTACGTATTATCACCATGCATGGGTTGTTTTGTTAGTTAATGGTAATTCTTTATCCTTATTGATTATTGATGTTATTTAAGAGCATCTCTCTTGATTATGATCATGCGTAAACAAAGCGTTTATAGGGCACAAAATTGGAGAAGTTAGCTGACAAGGTACATATACGAAAGTATTCCGTACGGTAGACAATGATACTTCAAATTTACCGCTCATACCATAATGCAAAGAAAGACGATAAGTAATCAATATGGACGAATTGATACTAACTTTTTTTAAAAATCGAATAGCAAAAAATGTCTAGAACACGTTGATTAAATTCTTTATAATTATAAATACATATATTACTTCTTACTCATAAATATATATCGTTTATATATATATATATATATATAGACACCATATATTTCGGTCAAGAAAGTGTTGCTCGTATCAAAATTTTTCAAAAATAAACAAAAGAATTGGACATTTCACGTAACGTCTCAGACACGTATAATAAGCATCAAATATTGACACTCAAGCTTAGAAGGATGTTCGTATTTCATTCAAAACAACTTAATAACAGTATCCCATCGAGTAACTCGAATGTCAAATGAATACGAGATGAAATTTAATTCAATTTGGAATATAAATGTGTGGAAATTTATGCAATCGATAGGATAGGACAAGGAGGTTTCATATTGAATAACATAGCACTTGACCTTTGGAATGTTTGTTCTCAATTCTGACTATCGGAAATTTCAGATTAGTTATCTCACGAGAATAATTATGAATTAATTGCACCAAATTACGTGTGTGTTAATTCATGGCTGACATGTTTTCCGTTGCTACACATACTGGCAATTTCTTCTTCTGGGTTCCTCCTTTTGAACGACTCAAATATTCATTTTCATATCTCTATTTAGAATGACGTCTGACTAAACTGAAACACGTTATTTATGACTCATCAGATCATTAATCATATGGGACGGTTTGTCGGTCTTTGTGATTAATTCACGGTATGGAAAGATCTTCATCCTCTGTATACACCGACCAACTATTATGATTTTTGTTGTTGCTTCACACGAGTACTTCACTACTTCTGGGTCCGTGCTAAGAATTTTGTTTCTGTTTTCATTTATTGTAGAAGAGTTTTATGAGGAATTTTTCTTAGACCATGTTTGATAAGCATTAAATTTCATGGAATTAGGAATTTCTTTTCCATTTCCCACCTAATGTCATGCTTGATGAGCCAAAAGTTGATAGGAATTTCTTTTCTTGCTCTTTGCTCACGCACCTAATTTTCCTCTTTTTTGGGGAAAATCAATTCCCACCAATTTTGTGGGAATTGATCTTCCAGTTGACTGCGTTTTTTTTTCTTTTTTATTTATTTTATTTTTTTGCAATGAAAATAAATTTTATAACCACTTGTGAAAAAAATATAACTTTAATGGACAATTTCCATGTAAAATAAAGTCAAATGAACAAAATATTTTAAAATTTTCGGGTGGAAAATTATATTAATCAAACACACTTAATTAACAATTCCCTACAAAACAATTTCTAGGCAATTACTTTCTCTGGATTTCATTTTTTTCCCACTCATTTTCTACACTTGCAATCAAAGAGACTCTTAGTCTAACTTAGAGATGGCAACGGGGCGGGGCACCCTTTCCCCGCCCCGCCCCGCCCCGCCCCCACCAACCCGTCAGGGCGAGGCGGGTTTTTTTGCCATCCCTAGTCTAACTTTCTCTAAAAACTCTTATAGTTATACAAAACACTCAGAAAATTATCCAAACAGATTCAAAATCAGCTTCTTCATCTCAGAATAAAATTTTGATTTTTCAAAACCTTTGTCAAATGGATCCTTAGTTCTTCTTGCCTGTTCGTCTTTCATTTTGAAGGACTATTCGAAAGTAAATTATTTGGTTCAACACAACTTAATATCTTTTAGTTTTTTGTTGTTCCTGTGTTCTCCTTGTTAATATTGTAATCATAAATGGGTTTTTCCTTGATAATCTTTACAGTATGGAGAGTACAACTAAATAGGAAAAACTGCCCTAATTTTGGGCTATACAGATTCTATTCCCTTGATAGGGAGATTAAAATTTACTTGCCGAAGATAGATTGATTTGATTGCCTAAAATCAATCCCTCCTAGCAACTCACCCTAACACTCACCTTAAAATTGATACAGATAGATCTTTGATGCTCATGAATGCAAAATGATATGTGTTTATAAATGAATAATTATATGATTATCTCTAAAATTTTGACGGACCATGGCATCTAAAAATATCATTGGCCTTAATAAGGGTGACAAATTAAGTGGCGATAACTGTAACACTTGGTGCCATAAAATATGGCATGTGCTGGAGGAATATGATTGCCTTGATGCATTAACCACATGATGGAAGACCCAACCCAATGGTGGATCATATTGCTCAACAGAGAAAGGATCATGAAACTTACTAGACATGAAAAAAATAAAGATTCCATGGCTCGTGCGATTTTTGTAAGTTCCGTTGTAAACGATCTCATTCATGAGTGTGAGTAGTTTCCGAAGGACTAAACTCATATAGCTAACTATTAAATTTGACACTTACAAGAAACCTCATAATCACAATATCACACAACATGTGAGAACCATGTCTACTATGATTAGGAAACTGAAGTCGGTTGGTCACATACTCTCTGATGAACAGTAAGTTCATGCTTTGATATGTTCTCTTCCTGATAATTGGGAACACCAAAAAGTCAATCAAACTCATAATAATAGTATCAAAACATTTGTTGATGGTGCCCGCCATGTGTAACTGGAGAATGAATGCCTTGGTGCAACTCAATTTCTGGGACATGCTTTTGTGGCTGAGTCTAGTTCAGCAAAAGTTTCGGGCTTTAAGTGTAAGAAGAATTGGATCAAAGGCGAGAAAGGAAAAGGAAAAGGAAAAGAGACTGGACAAAGACCTGAAAAGAAAAAACTCACATGCAACAAGAAGGGAAAGTGATTAGACAAGAAGAAAGACAATGCAAGCTAAAATATTTCAACGGTGAAGCGCCAGGTCATTTTGTTCATAAATGCCATGAGCCAAAGAAGGTAGCTTTTGTAAATACTTCTTTTAGGGCTATTTATATGTCAAGCACTGTTATACTATCGGATCTTATCATATGTGAATGTATTCTCATGAGTGACAGATCATGTTACCAGGGATTGAGAAGCATTTGTGGAGTTCTTTTTAGTTACAGTTGATACAAAGTGGATATATGTTGGCAAAGATAATAGAATGGAGGTGAAAAGAATCGGTACACGCAAGTTGCATTTCTGTGGTGACCATATTCCTTCATACATTAGGGATGCGAATGAACTTAATTAGGATAATTGACGCAAAACGTTCTTACCTTTGACAGATTTTGTGCAAAACGTCCATACCTTTCATTTTTTGACGCAGAACGTTCATACCTTTCCTTTTCCCAAATTTTTGACGATTTTACCATCCAATTTAAATATAACAAAAAAGAAAAGAAAAGAAAAATAAAGAAAATTGCAATATGCTCCTAATTTTTTTTTTAAAATGCAAATCAGTCCAAAAAAGTCACTTCACTTCACATTCATTCTTTGTTTAAAGAGAAATTTATTATTTAATCTCTCTAAGTAGATGGCATCTTATTAGTTGAAAATAATAAAGAGTATTAAAATCATTAAAAAATTATTGTCATCAAATTTTGAAATGATGGACATGGGTGAAGCAGATTGCATATTAGGTGTCAAAATCCATAGAAATCATTTGAAAAGCTTCTTGTTCTGTCATAAGAGCCATATATAAAGAAGATTCTTGAATGTTTTAAAATGGAGAATTGCAATCTCATTGACATTCCTGCATCAAAAGGTGATACTTCGAGTTTTTACGTGTGTCATAAGACTCTCAAGGAAAAGAGAGAAATGTCCAGAATACCATACTCCGATACGGTTGGGAGCTTGATGTATGCTATGACATGTACTTGTCCTGACATTCTAGTCAGTTGTTATTAATCTAATTAGAAAGAGAGCATTGGAAAGCTGTTAAGAAGATATTGAGATAACTGGAATGTATTTGCAAATTATTCCGCGTTATAAAGGGAATGATTTTTACTTAAAAGGATACACAGATGCTGATTGGAGTGAAGACCTAGATGAGCGCAAATCAATTTTGGGATATATATATATATATATTCTTGATTAATAATGGTGACATCTCTTGGAATAGTAAAAAATAGATTTATATTTTCTTGTCCACAATGGAAGCAGAATTCGTAGCATACACAAAACAGAATTGATACAAAACAAAATCCTTTGCATATGCAAAGGATCCTAAATATCATAGTAGAACCAAACATATTGATACAAAATATAATTTTATAAGAGACATCATGTGAAAGAAATAAGTAAGTTTATAATATATTTTTAAGCATGAAATGGTAGCCGATTTACTAAACTTATCCATAGAAATGTCTTTGTCATGTTAAATCTCTGGGATTGCGTAGAATTTGAATTATGTATTATATAAACTTTTTTATATGTCTATTAATGAACAATGTTTTGAGTTCATATGTTAAGAATAACCTTTTTGTTGTGATTGCTAGATCATTATTTTATATGCACTCATAAAGTATGTCATGTAGGTTGAGATTTGTTCACTCACACGAACAATCGCTTCAAACATTTTGGAGTGTGTTGAGATGAGACACAATGATCATGGTGTGTACATGATCTAGTCATCTTGAAGAGAAATCAAAATGAGATTACAACAAATAATCAAAATGAGTTTTGCTATCCATTAGGCATATTTTATATGCCAAATCAAGTTTTTTATTGGGATTACCTAGAAAAATAAATGTAAGGAGAACTCAGGTTAGATATCTAGGAATATCTGAACTATAATCTATATGGTATATTTAATTTGTACGCCTTAAGAAAGGGAGAAAATATTGTAACACATATTTCATACCATTGTGCTTTAACGACGAATGAGAAATGAAAGAATTGATCCGTACTTCTTCATTGTACGAGTCTTCTAGGCACATATAATCTCACTTATATATCCTTATGACTTTTGAATGTTTCTTAGATTCTATTTCGTGTTGCTACTTTAGTATGTTGTCAATAATTATAGTTAATTTGGTTTGATGGGACATGTCTAAGAAAGAAACTGACTTGAAAATAAAGGATTCAAGTAGGAAATGAAGACTATTTTATCTAACACCTCAATTTGGATTTACATGCCGGATAATTGTGTTAACTTTTTTAGTTTTGTGACATAATTGTGAATATAATATAAATAAGAAAGTTGAGTATGTTCTTTGATTAACTAAGAGGTCAGAAACACTCAAACTGGTCTTACAAAATATGAATGGGGTATAGCAAGAAATATATTTCTTTTTATAGAGTTGTTATATATCCCTAATATGTGTATAGTGTTGTGTGCTTTTAAATTAACTTGTTGATTGCACGATCCATTTACCTAAGAACTTGGAGATGTTGAAATATATAACTTATATTATATTAGAATTGTGTCGGCATATCATGTACGAGTGGGAGATATTGGAAGAAAATGAGCCACCCATGATTTGTATGAAAATGGATTTGGAGAGAGGAGTTGAAAATTGAATTTGAAACTTAACCCTTAACCTCCCCACCCCACCCCACTCCTCCCCACACAACCTATAACTTTCATATACCTTCCCATGCACCAAAAGCCATGATGAATGCATGCAAATTCGTATGGCAATATAGAGAGAGAAAAATAGACAAGGGATGTGGCTTACTTTTGGAAGAATAACATCTCTAAATTGCTATGGCTATCAAATTCATTCCTTTGTAATTGAATTTATGATCAAGAAGCGGGTACAAAGCAATGTGTTCAAAAAGCAAATCAAAGGCAAGTAATTCAACCTCGTTTTGGGTTTCAAGTAAATTCTAAAACTTGGAATTCGCTTATAAGCAAGCATGTACGTTTTACATGGTTTAATCCACCAATGGCCACCCAACTTTGTAGTTGGTGTCACCATGACCACTTAATTTGATTTTGTTTCACCATGACTACCTAATTTTATATTTAGTGTCACCATGGCTACCAAATTTAATTTTATTTCACCATGATCATCCAATTTCATAAAACATTTTTCACCATGGCCTCCCAATTTCATATAACATTTCACCATGGTTACCCAACTTCTTTTAAACATTTTCATTAATTTTAAAAGAGGTAAAATAGTACCTTTGCATTATGTATATAAAATAAATTTAAATAAAAACTTATTTTAAAAAAAGTTACTTAAAAAAAAGTTATTAAAAAGTTACTTAGAAAAATAAAATAAAAAGTTATTTTAAAAAAGACATTCTTTTAAAAAAAAATAAAATAAAATAAAAACTTTTCTTAAACTTTTTTAAAAATTTAAAAAAATAAAACTTATTTTTAAATTTATTTTATATATATAATATAAAGTTACCGTTTTACTCTAAAATTAGTGAAAATAATGAAAAGAAATTGGGTGGCATGGTGCAATGTTATATGAAATCAGGTGATCATGATGAAATGTTATATGAAATTGAGTGGTAATGATGAAATAAAATCAAATTGGGTGGCTATGGTGACACTAATACAAACTTGGGAGGTCATGGAGACACTAAGGGTCCGTTTGATTACAAATGTGAAAAATGAGTGGAAAGAAAATATTTTATAGGGAATTGAGTTGTCTAGAAATTGTTTTACTAGGAATTGTAATTAATTGTGTTTGATTGATATAATTTCTCAAAAATGTTGAAAGTTTGGTTTCGTTTGACTTCATTTTTTATGAAAATTGTCCATTAAAGTGATTATTTTTTCTATCATTGGATCTAGAATTTGTTCCAATTGCCAAAAAAAAAAAAAATTGAAAAAAAATTACCATATTGAATATCATTCGTTTGGCTTTGTTTTTT
>CAIGRO010156362.1:0-21240 GCA_903798355.1 Fraxinus baroniana | reverse complement strand
GTCAAATGGCGGTTGACTCGTTGAACGATGGTCGGAGGATATTGTTACCAAATCATAGTCGGCTTCCATAACTTTCACTCGACTCAAGAATACAATCTCGAGTTTTTGGTAGAGTAAATCGAGATTAATAAATGTATCTCAATTGGTCAAGAGTTGACCCAATTGTAAATATCCATTGGAGCTTGAGTCTTCTGTGTTCGACTAGGTCCCTCTTTTGGTTCCAATAAAGGTGTGTGACTTAATTGGTATACTATAGTAAAGTCTAAGGAAATTTGTGCAAATATGAAACTCTTATTATATGGTATAAATATGCCCTTTAGGGTACATTTAACAAGAATTAGGGTTTAGCCATTTTTCATTTTCTCAAAGAGGAAAGTGGCACCTGAGGAGCACAAGGGAGAAGACCTAAGAGAGTAAGCATTTGGCTAGACTATTAAAAACTCCTTCAAGATTATCATCTCACCTTTATGTGTGAGGATTTAAAATAAAACTCATATGATCTTAAGGTGATCTAAAGATCTACCATGCATCTGGATTTAATTTTCATAGGAAAATCGATTTCTTATTATGATGATTAAAAATCTACATCCAACTGCTTTTAATACTTTGATTTCTTGGTCTCTTAGGTGCCATATATTGATGCAAAGGTTGCCTCAACTCATGTATTGCCTGCTCTTGTGACTCTTGGTTCTGACCAAAACCTGAATGTGAAATACGCCAGCATTGATGCTTTTGGAGCTGTAACTCAGCATTTTAAAAGTGACATGGTATGTATGTACCTTTAGAATCAAGGTTTTGCTGACTGGGCATAACTTTTATATGTCAACTGAAAAAAGTTTCTCGCTAGATTGTTGACAAGATACAGATTCAAATAGATGATTTTCTTGAAGATGGATCAGTTGAAGCTACCATTGCTGTGGTTCGTGCACTGGCATTTGCTGTACCACATACAATAAATAGGCTTCGAGAATATATCCTTGAAACTTGTTTTTGGTGGTTTTAATTTGTTTCCATTTCGGTTTTTATTTCAACAACTAGGAATACATTTCTTTTGTTCATGTTGCTCACTAGTGAAATATTTGTTTCCTTAACTGTGTGTACACCTCTTGTTCAAGATTTTTCAATTCACAGCGTCATCAATCCCATCAAATGATATAATGAGCCGGAGAGAAAAAGCTAATGCCTTTTGTGAATCAATTCGTGCTCTTGATGCAAGAGGTTTGCTTTCTGAAATCGTTTATTGCTGTGTGCGCACACAATTTTAGGCGATTGGACGCTGTTTGTGCTTATTGATTTTGTTTCTTTCTGCATACCTTCCTTCTTCCGGTGTTAGGAATTTCCTCTTACCAGTAATACAGAATCTATTGAAAGACTGATGCTTTCGATCCAGTACACAAGGAAGCTCGTAAAATAATATTAAGGGAAAGATCAGGTGGAACATTGGATGCTATTAGTAAGGTGATGGGTGCTCACATTGGGCTTGCATCATCTGTTACCAGTTTCTTTGTTGATGGTGGGTTACTAGGAAAAAGGAACCAGGAGCGCTGCCACCAGAGACAATTGAGCCCCTGAAGCCTGCTTTGCAGCCCTTAGTTGAAGACACGAGGTTTAGGCGGATTATGAGAGGTGGTTTTACAGATATGCTGCGAAGCAAAACTCAAGAGCAATAAGGAAAATTCCCCAAGCCATTGAGAAGGAGCGGGAAAAGAAGAGAGGAACGGTTATTATGTAACAATAACACAGTTAGTTTGATTCTGTTTTAATTTTTTTTAATAGCATAGCAATTTTTTGTACTTTTTCCCATCACCATTTGGAAATTTGCAACAGCTCATCATTTGAACAACGATCAAAAAATAAAAATAAAAATTTGAGAAAGAATTTATGCATATTTGAGGAATAACCTTCTACTTGGAATGCATTGTAGTTTTTAAATTGAATGCTTAGGAGTGTTCTCTTCCAGCATAGTACATCCAAAACGGTCTCATCCTTTAATGTGCCTTGAAGTGTGTGATTGTAAAGAGGTACTCCCTTTGCATTTAATCCTAAATTGATTGCGCTTACCAACGGAGTCTATGTTATTGGACATCCAGACACTCGAGTCCAGGACTATTAATGGCTGTTCCATCTTTTCGTTGGTATTGCATCCAACATCTTTTTTCAATTGGAACATTTTCCTATGCACACTAATTGACTCATCTTGAGCATCAGACCCTTGTTTCTATAAATTGCAGGACATTTCTTCATTCCAAAACACAACAATCGCATAACTTTCTCGGATAATTCTTTATACCATTGTCCATTTTGAAGATGAAGAAAGCAGCGACTTTTGCATTCTGCTTGGCAGTGGTGGTTCTGCTTGTTGGCAAACTGCATGTGACAGAGGCGGTTAATTGCAGCCCGCTAGAGCTGAGCTCATGCGCGGGGGCAATAATGATGTCGCTACCTCCATCAGACAACTGCTGCAGCAAGCTGAAGGAGCAGGAGCCTTGCCTTTGTGAGTATATAAGAAATCCAAGCCTGAGTCAGTATGTTAACTCTCCCAATGCCAGAAGGGTTGCTAACATCTGTGGCGTGCCCACTCCTAGATGCTAATCTGCAAACTTCACCTGTAGTGTTGTATTGCTACATTATAAGAGCATGAATGGACTTGCTGGCTGTGTATTTCCTCATCTTTTCTAATAAAATGGCTTTGATTTATCCTTTTTCTTTTCGGTTAATACTGTGTGTTGATGTTGAAAACTTGCCTCTTTCAAGATCTCGTTTCAAATAAAGTTCTCAATCTCTCCCCAATTTTCAGCACTAACTAGTATCAGAGAAGTGTCATTGTCTTTTTGGCATGGATCACGAGTTCTAATGCACATGTATTTTGTATCACGAGAATGGTAGCTATTATGCCTTCAATATAGGGACAACAACGGGGTGATTATGGGACGAATCAGTCATTCTCACCTTATCTCGTTGGGTATTTTTATTACATTACCCCATCCTTATACCCGATTAAAGCGAGATGGGGTGCCCTTATCGTCCAATTTATTTTTTACTTTTATTTTTGTGTCTTTAATTAGTAAATATTATTATTTGTTCTATTAATTTGTAAAAAAAAAAAAACAATTTATATTCATAAATCTATTATTTTTATTTTATAAAAAAATTAAATTTGAAACTAATTTTAAGTGGGATGAGGACTATATTTCTCGTACCTGCTTCGAAGTAATGACCATTGCTCCATTTACCCGATTAGACGGGGTAATCCATGTCCCATTCGGACTGAGTCCACTGATATCGAATTGAACAGTTTTTTTATCATCCCTACTTCAATAATGCGGGGTTTTTGTCACTGCAGTGGTCCCAAATTTGGAATCCTACTTGCCCCCCAATTCTCTATATGATGTGACCATCGTAGTTGATTTTGATCGGTTCAATTCAACTAATTTTGATTAGAATCATAAAAATTTGAACTTTGGAAGTATTTTTAATTTGTNCGGGGTTTTTGTCACTGCAGTGGTCCCAAATTTGGAATCCTACTTGCCCCCCAATTCTCTATATGATGTGACCATCGTAGTTGATTTTGATCGGTTCAATTCAACTAATTTTGATTAGAATCATAAAAATTTGAACTTTGGAAGTATTTTTAATTTGTGTTTACAATTTTTTTCATTTTAAAATGGTGTTGAGCTTTTATTGATAGTCCCGTGTAAATTTGCTGCCTAAATGGAATTTTTTTTTTTTTTTTTGGCCAGATGTGGACCCAAATGCCACATTATTGAAAGACAGGGAACTCTAGTTTCTTCAATTAGAAGGTTGAAGATCTAGTTGCACTACTAAGCAAGGTTTGAGGACCCCATCTGGAATTTTCCTTTCTCCTAGTTTGGCTTTTAGGTAGAACGGGAGATGCCATTCACCACCCGGCCGTTTGATAACTTGCGCCACCATCCTTTTGAATGGTTTCCAGATGCTCATCTCTCTTTTAATTTTTACGACAAGAGATTGCAATAGAATTTACATTAAATACAACTACTATTTGGAAATATTATAGATGAAGATAGCAACTACTATTTCTGCATTATTCTTTCCTCGTCCAGACCATTGTGCATTTATAGATGAAGATAGCAACTAGTTTTGCCCTCTGTTTGGCGAATTGAACGTGACAGAGGCAGTAAATTGTAGCCAACTGGAGAGTCCATGCGCGGGGACAATTCTGATGTCCCAGCCTGCCTCAAATGCCTGCTCCAGCAAGATGAAAGGATCAGGTGGGTAAATAAAATATCCAAGCTTGAGTCACTATGTTAACTCTCCCAATGCCAGAAGGGTTGCCAGCACCTGTGGTGTTCCAACACTACACTAACGTATGCATTGATGTCACAAAATGCAATTAAGTCTTATGCTAACTGATAACTGAAGTTATTGTAACTCTCTTTATTTAAACCAAGATCGATTATAAATGAACTGACACAATGGTTGGTTTAAGTTTTGAAAGAATTGGTCCATAGAATTTATAAGTCAGATTTTCTCTCTACTCATTTATGAGATAGTAAGACCCCGTTTGACAGATTTCTGCAATTTCCCGAATAAGTTACCTTAATTGGTTCATTATACGAATGAGCTTTCATAGAAAGCCACATCGAGTCAATTTTCACTAAACGTTTTTATAATTAGAAGAAGTATTTTTACATCAAACGGGTTCAAAAGCAACTATTGAATTTCGAATTCTTGTTTTGATTTCTCGAAATACATGCCAAATGAGCTTTAAAACTAGTCAAAGAAAATGACTAACTTCTCCCAACTTTCACCCGCCTCTCTTCAATGCAGTTGCCTCCTTTTCATTAAGAATTATTATTACATCCTCCAATGTTCCCCAATAGCCACGACACCAAAAATGAAATCGCAATTCCTCTCTACCAAACCTCTCCCTATTTGCTTCTGCACAGTTCTGTTTTTGTTCCATCTAATTACTCCACTGTCAGGTGATGAAAATGAGCAGTATAGGAGTTGTGGAAATCTGTTCAACTGCGGGAAAATCACTGGCATTCATTACCCTTTCTGGGGAAATAACAGGCCTCGGGAATGCGGTTATCCCGGGCTCAAACTCGAATGTGAAAACGACACTACGATAATTGAGACAGAAACACTGAAATACCGCGTCCTGAATATTAACCAGGACACGCAGGTTCTAAGGATCACTCGAATAGACATTTCCACAGACATCTGTGGAGCGAAATTCGTCAACACAGCCCTGGATTCAGAACTCTTTGAGTATGCTTCTGCCTATATGAATCTCACGTTTCATTACGGTTGCCCACCTCCAGTTCTACCTTTCCCGTATCAATTTGATTGCCCTGTAAAGGGGACAATGAACAGAAATGGCTACGTTGAGGTGGGAACTCTGCTTTCCGAGTCCTTGTGTCATGCCAGTCTTGTGGTTCCAACTAGCTACAACTCTTTTGCTAATTTGAAGGGTTTGCCCAATCTGTTAGATATTGTGCGAGAGGGATTTGGGGTTCGGTGTAAGGTGGACATTATTGCGTGCCGTTTGTGCGAGAACTCGGGTGGGAGGTGTGGGTATGATCTTGCTTCGAATCAATTCATTTGTTTGTGCCAGAATCAGCCTCCGGGGTCCGTCGTCTGCAAGGGCAGCCTATTTCTTACCGGAAATACTACGCAACCGTCACCGGCGGGAATGGGATCATCGGAATCATCAGGATCAGGTATGTTTGATGAGGTTAACGTATCTTAAAGTAGTCAATTTTATGTAGGATTGAACTATGTTCGTACTAACTGATCATCCTTCAAAGACTAGATTTAAGATAGGACTCGAACACTCAATATGATACTGGATTTTAGCAAATCTAAACTTGCAATTCAATCTTTTAAGGCTCAAATAGAAGTTGGAATAAATAATCGAATTTTAAGATTGGTTTTGTCATACAAGTCCTCATCTTGAAATGAGTAATAACCACACATTTCTTGTTATTCATAACTTTTCAATCACACATTCCATCAACTTTTATCTAAATTTACTAAAAATCTAATTTCAATCTCCACCAAACATGACGCATCTTCAAAATCACAACCTTGTCTAGACATCGGTTCGATAGTTCAAGTATAATACCGTCCAACTCAATCTAAAATTTTACAATTTATGAATTAGAAGTATCTAATTCATCTCAAAATCAATAAACTCATGTCAATTTTATTTATTTATTTATTTTTACTATCAGTTTGACCTAGGTCAACCGTTTTAATTCTTTACTATATTTTTTGAGTTAATGTCTGGATAATAAAATTAAAACATTTTATATAACTCAAACATAAAAATAATAAAATATTATGTTAAAACATAAATGACCTCAATTTTGTGCTACCAACAGCGACCTAGTAGAACAGACAAAACCTATTTATGGTTGGGAGTTGAGAGAGGAAGGAGGGGGCGAGGCTTGTCGGTTGTGTTAACGTTATAGAGATAAAGGAGACTTGGGTAGACGGACATGTACAGAAAGGAAACCACATAAGTTGACCAGAATAGAGATAAACGGTGGATTCCACAGTGTATTTAAATATTGTAAAAAATGACGAAGCCCACCTGCTTATGGATGGATTAGTGTGTTTCTGTGGTGTACAGTTTTTGTACAGCACTTTAGAATTTAGTATTTGTTAGTGTTATATTAAGTTCAATGGTGACAAGAAATTGTGCCAATAAGTTGTTGAAAAGTACGTAATTAATGGACCCTATGTCAAATCTCATTACTATCCCTGTATTTTAGGGAATGACCTTATATGCACGGCTATGAAAAAGCCACACATAAAGAAGGTCCAAAAATTAAAAAAAAAGGGTTGATTTTTTAACCCTACTACTAGTGCTTGGACTTGAATCGAATAAGGTATGAATTGATTATTGTATTTAATATAAAAGTTGAAGAGGTCTATTTTTTCGAAGATATTTACAGAAGAAAATAAATATGACTTTTTAAATAAGTTATCTCATTGCAAACCATAGCTCTCGTGATCATGGATCGAGCGTGGTATTTTTCGGACTTTTGGTCCCTTTCTGACTCGTTCCGTAAAGAAATTGAGTAATCTTACTGTAGAGCCTCATGTTCGGAAAGTTCATAGTTTCCTTACATTTAGGACGTGTTCGGTAAAGATTAAAATCGGATTAAAATTGAAAAACTAGCCGTTATTGTTGACTTTTATTAGACGAGTGGGACCCAAGAACGATCATATCTTCAATTTTTATGTGGCAGGGCAGAAGCGGAGTATTGGCCTTTGCATCTGCGTTGTCGCAGATGTTCGCCCCTGATGTAATCACCTCGGTTAATGCAATCAGTTCGTTCCATTCGTAATCGCTTCAGTAGGCACGTGACATGACCTGGGCCTCCCTCAGGGACACGTGGAAGGTGAAGCGATGGGTCTGTTCTGACCCGTAACAAGGTCTATTTTTTCGGAGATATTTACAGAAGAAAATAAATATGACTTTTTAAATAAGTTATCTCATTTCATGCCATAGTTCTCGTGATCATGGATGGAGTGTGGTATTTTTCGGACTTTTGGTCCCTTTCTAACTCGTTCCGTAAAGAAATTGAGTAATCTTACTGTAGAGCCTCATGTTCGGAAAGTTCATAGTTTCCTTACATTTAGAGCGTGTTCGGTAAAGATTAAAATCGGATTAATATTGAAAAATTAGTCGTTATTGTTGACTTTTATTAGACGAGTAAGACCCAATAACGACCATATTTTCAATTTTAATTGGATTTTAAGCACGACCGAACACGCCCTTAAAGTGTTACCAGTATATTTTATTGTCCTAAAAACAAGTTCATCGTACATTTTCATTTTCATTTGGTCCTCAACAGTCAACACATTGTGCATAAGCATCCATAATGATAACATATTTATCAAAGTTGTTGTCATTTCTATTGCCTGTCGGTCCCTCGAAATATTTAAAAGAACTGCAAACTTGTCCTTATTCTTTCTGGTTGTTGCAAATATGTCATTGAACTTTTAGTTTAGTCCAGATTCACCCCAGAACTTTCGGTTTGCTGTGAATTTGTAATTGGTCCCCATAGTTTCTAAAGATTTCAACAAAGCCCCTGATCTTTTTTATTTTAATGATCGTGATCAAGTACATATTCTATTTATGAAACCAATAAAACTAAACAGATATTAATGTGATTGTATTGAGTCCAATTTAGAGATAGATTTTTTTATTTTTTTTATTTTTTTTATATAAGTAGTCAAACTTATAGGTAATATTTATAATAGGATGTTTGATTGTGGATTTGTGATTAATTATTATATTTTTCCTTAGAAGTAAAAATGAATTATTTATTTTGAAAATAAATGGGCTACTATCAACAGTCAACACAAGTAACTTGTTCCCTTTTTTGACCCATGAGATGAATTGAATATAGTGTTTAATTATAGCAACGGTCACCGTTAATGTACAATAAGTAGCATAAGATTAATTGAATATAGTTTTTAATTATAGCAAACGTCACCGTTGATGTACAATAACGTAGCATCTTATGTTTCAAACTTTTTATTTCTTGACATTTTGGTTCTCAAAGTTGTGTTTTGATTGGACCATATTTTCTATTTTACCATTAAAAATATAGAATTTGATTGGAAAGACAAGTATAGCTTTATTTTAGTTACAAGAAGAAATAAAGAAAGACATGTTGAGAATTAAAAAGGAATAAGCCACTTGTATCGAATTGGGTTGACAAAATTTATAAATATATCTCACATGGGTGGGTCCCTCATGTAATAAAAAATTGTCCAAAAAATCCCACCCCCACCCACTCACCCACCCCCCTATTGTGAGGTGCCTGTGGGGGTTCGGTCAACCCCCACCCGGTACACCAAGCTCGGTTGAATTAAAAATCCAATTTTTATACCACCAAGATCAATAAAATGATAGTAAGAAAATATACACACAAAATTTATTGAGGTTCGTCTCAATGTAAGAGTAAGTCATCGTCTGCCACTGCAGTAATTGACTGTGATGAAAAAAGTTTACAGGACAAAACTTTCACACTTTATTTTCTCCGATCTCTTCTTTTTTATGATCATTACAATGTCGATCCACATAAGTACTCTAAACAATGACAATAATTAGG
Source organism: Fraxinus baroniana (assembly GCA_903798355.1). Classification (NCBI taxonomy): domain Eukaryota; kingdom Viridiplantae; phylum Streptophyta; class Magnoliopsida; order Lamiales; family Oleaceae; genus Fraxinus; species Fraxinus baroniana. The sequence goes on along the minus strand of CAIGRO010156362.1, from coordinate 12,124 downwards.
CTCCAGAACTTAACAATACAAAGAAAGAAAAATAAAATATCAATGTTAATGGGTCATCCCGGCCTCGGCATTGTGGCGTCCATTTCTTCTAGTCTAGGATAGAAGCCGTGGTTTCTCCATCGAAATTTTGAACGTGCATGCACGTCAGCACGTATGGCTATCTTCTCACTGAAATCAAACATCTGTTTTCAGTTAGCTCTCACGTAGTGTCAACCAACAACCATAAATTATAAACTATGGTCATGAATATTAGGTAGGGTGTCCTCAACGATTTCATTTTGGTAACGAAATCGAAATGAAAATGATATTTCAACCTTCAAAATTCAAATTACTTGTTAACTGACCCCCATCTAATTGAAATTAATCTTCAACAAACTCTCAACTAATTTATTCATCTACTGCAATTTTCTTGTTCTAGCTAGCTAGTACTCCTTTTGCGAAGTTGGCCACCAAATTTATCTCTTCTATCATTTTCATTGAATTTCAGTACCAACTCTTTTATAAAGAAGTGTTTGAGGGAAAGTAATACCATTCTATCATCTTTTCTATTGTACATAATCGCCAGAAATACCTTTGCGATTCATCTATCATTCACAAATTCATATGAATTCCCGAACCCTTTCTTCATTCTTTATCCTACTGGCCATAAGATTCTTGATACTAGTCCAAGTTCTCCCCAGTGGATCAAGCAATCCTGAATTGTTTTACCAAACATGTGGCAACAAGTTCAGCTGCGGGACAATCACCAATATTGGGTACCCTTTCCGGGGAATAGATGATCCTCCATATTGTGGATATCCTGGTTTAGTCCTTCACTGTCAACAGAATGATGTAACAACCATCGATATAATGAACGCAACGTATCACGTGTTGGGAATTAACGAAAGCACCCAAACTATGAGGATTGTTAGGGAAGATGTGATGAGGGAAACTTGTCCACTAGACATGGTTAACACCACTTTAGACTACTCGTTGTTTGATTATTCAGCGACCGCCACGAACCTCACGTTTCTATACGGTTGTCCTACATTGAATATTCCGGGTTTAAGCCTTGTTTGCTCTCGTGGATATAATAGTGTTTATGTATTGCCTGGAACTCAAGGCCCTGGAAAATGTAATACAAGTGTTGTGGTTCCGGTACTTGTGAGTACTGGAGATGGACATGGAGCTGGAGGATCAGTGAATTCTACAACGTTGGATCAGGTCCTCCAGAAGGGTTTTGAGATCAGATGGAAGATGGACGACAAAGATTGCAATGACTGCATTGAATCGAAGGGACGGTGTGGATTTAACTTTGCTACAAATCAAACATCTTGCTTTTGCCCTGATCAGCCATACATATCGGCAACCTGCTCGAGGACTAATGGAGATAGATCTTCTTCGGGTGCGCATTTCTTTCTTTTCTGATTCCTTCTTCGTTTATTAATACTCTTGACATTAGGAATCAGGGCTTATTCGTAGATTGTATTTTTCACCATTGGATAGAGGATTCCAAGGTTCGACTACTAATGAGCATTATGAAACGATCAAGTATGAGACTAAGATGACATAATAACGTGGTAAAATGACAGTATGGTCAAGTGAGTATTACTGTTAGGAGGATCATTTCTAAGGTGTAGAAATCTTAACGGATAAATTGGCAATTGACAGTAGTTACAATTCTCTAGGAATCATCCTTTGAGGATTGTTAGGCTTGAAAAGTAGTATAATTCGATACACTTTTCCAACCGGTCCAATTAGATTTTGACTGAAATGAATCAGTGGTTAATTATTTTCTCCGTTATGAATTGGTGAGCAATCGCTTGAATCTGGTAAGATGTTGACAACGCAATTTACTTGTCTTCTATTAAATGTGGAAGGGAGAAAATTCTGTCCTAGTAAAAGTGAGTAGGAAGAAAATATCGGAGCTATTGAACTACGGTCATAGGCCAACTTGGACTTCTTGAAGTGCTACTTGCTTAAGTTCGTGTTTGTGTGGTTAACAATACAATACAGTGAATTGGAATTAGAAACTGCATACAAAAAGTGGAGTCACTTCTTTCCTATTCATAGTAGTTGTATATTTGGCCATATTCATAAGACTCTTGACTAAGAAGTATTGAGTCACGACCTCCTGCTTCTACTCGTATGAAGGTTCATGATTGATCACACACGATTTGCTTAGGAAGACAACCATCAAGATCTAATAAGATGACATGTCTTCTGGTTGATCCGACTCCACAATTTTCTGAACTTGTCTCTCATTGTTTCTTTAGTTAGGTAAACAAGTTTTTTGAATCGAACAGAAGGCATAGCCTTGTCGTTAGTTAAGCTTCTCACCAAACTACTGGTCTTTACCTATTCATGGCCCTTATTTCGACTCATATCCAAAACTCTTCCAAAATATGCCAAAATTTGTCATCACCCTTCAAGGATGACACCCTAACGAGCCTTTCATTGATCGGTTTTAAAATGTTGCATACAATTTTCCTTTCCTAAGTTCGAACATAAACATCATCAACTTACGAAATGCAAGTTAACCAAATACAATTTCTTTTATGCTGTTGAAGAAAGCAAATTACCTATACGAAATCAAATATCCAACGACATATAAGCACTTTGCACGCACCATTTCTGTATCAGTTCTGGAAGAGTGAAGGATCCCATTGGATTTGATTCGAAGGAAGAGCCTTATAAAGTTCGTATTGATTCTTATCAATATAAAGACTGGACTACCTGTTAGAACCTTGAGATTCCATTCTAAAAGGTTATCAGGTAGACTAATTACTCAATTCTCTTGTGAACTCAAGACCATCCCCCATAGGAGACTTTTGTTCATACATCTTCAACAATTAACCTTCCTTCGTGACTCACACAAGATCATCAATGGGTTTCCTTTAACCAATAACATCTTTCATCCATTTTCTTTCAATTAGAAATAGAAAGATCACACATAGGTCTATATTATCTCCATCACATTAGGCATTCATTACCATAGAGACTCCGCAACTCACGAGTTCATTAATCTCCTGCTATCGCGACCAATTTAGGTCCATACCTTCGTTGAGATCTTTTATACATGTCTTGAATCCATGATTCTCATCCACGTGGTAGGACAATTAAAAGAAATAGAGCAATATGTTGGTTGCAACGAGTATCTATCAATATTAATTCAGTTCTGAATCCGTATAAAACAAAAGAGATTTGAGCCAGTGGAAGGCGAAAGCAAATTCCTTTGTTCTAGTTCTCACTCTTGTTTGGGGAATCACAGGGCCTTACTTATTCTGGGGGAGTTAGTCCGGAATACAAATTTGATATCACTTTGTTCTGTGCTTGTAAATCTGGGAACTATTAAAATTATGTGCAATTACTTTGTAATAACATAATATTTCTTTGACCTAGTCCATTCCAAGTTTCCAACAGAAGCTTCTAATTTGTTTGAAAAAACTGCACAAAGTGACATGCTTTGTCAATTCCCACTGGGTTCACATTTTAAAGCATAGTAATCAATATTACGTCCAAAAAAAGGAATTTAAGCCATCCATCTTCATTATGAGCTTGGCTTACCCCATTTTTCTGTAACCTCTCTCTTTTTCTCCAAATATGCATCCCAAACTCACCCGGAGATATTTTCTTTTCCTCATAAGCCTACTGTTAATCCGGTACATCCCGGGTTCCTTGTGTCAAAACGGCGGAGAATATGAAGCCTGTGGTGTTCCATTTCAGTGTGCCGGAATCCGGGGAATAAGTTATCCATTCTTTGGTGGGGATAGGCCGGCCTATTGCGGATATCCAGGTTTCCAGCTATTGAATTGCCAAGACGATGTCCCAATTCTTATCATTTCATCAATACGATACCGTGTCCTGGGAATCGATAACTCCGGAAAGACAGTTAGAGTTGCAAGAGAGGATTTATGGAACGCCCCTTGTCCCAGATTCCTTTACAACACAACCTTGGAACAAAACATCTTTCTGTTTTCTCCCAATTATCCAGACATTACTCTATACTACGGTTGCTCCACATCTAATGGTCAGCCTATACCACCACAGCTCCCATCGATGTTCCCTTGCGATGTGAACGGAACCCGCAGCGCAAATTTCTTCACAGTAGGAGGAGCTCCTCCATCTATCCCTGGATTTGAAACTGGTATCAGATGTGAGACTAATATCTCCGTTCCAGTCAATCAAACTGCGGCAGGGCTCTTGGCAGCTTCAGCTTCAATCGTTCTTCTCCAGGAAGCTCTTGCTAGTGGCTTCACGTTGCAGTGGTCCGCGAATAATAACATCTGCGAAAGTTGCACTCAGTCCGGTGGTCTATGCGGAACTAATCAGGATTCTCAATCATTTGCTTGTTATTGTGCTAATGGAACTTATGCGTCAACTTGCAACACTACTGAAACTGGAAACGGTACGTGAAACTAATTTTTTTTGCTTGTTCAGGAATATAATTATCTGTGAACGCACGATTCCTTCCTGACTTTTCCAAATCTCTGATTTTCCAACAAAATCCGGAATATCAGATGAGTCTGAGTTAGTATCAATTCGTTCATCCAAAGCGTTATATATTAATGGAATCACTGGTACTATGTCACCGGGGGCGGATCTAGGACCGAACTCTAAATATGTAATATAAAAAATTTAGACGCACATCAAAAATGAAATGGACTAGGAACTACAGTCGATCCAGTCCCCCCCTACATCAGCCCCTACATATCCCTGATTATGCAGAAAAGGAAAGGCATGTTTTATATATAGGTTTTGAGGATTTTCTTTTTCCTGATATATGGACCAAAAATATAGGTTGTTCAAATTCATCCTTCGTTGTACCAAGGATTAAGAACAATCCGGTTTCCCGTCCTCTCCTCTGTTTCATCCATATTTCCAGGTTTTATCTTTTCTAGTTCACTTTAGTATACCCATATCGAGTACTCTTAAGGAACTATATTTTTAATCCCTTTCGTGTAGAGAATTGGGATGGTACTTCAAAGAAATGTCTTTTCTTATACTTTCCTCGATTCTGATGCTATCATGGGCTTAACTCCCCCTTACAAGTCCATCACGTATTTCATGTTTAGTTGTTGGAGTGTCTTCTTCACACTTTTTCAACCATTCGCACCTTAGTTTTCAAAAGTATTTTATTATGTGTTTTTGGTTTGGGTTGGCAGTCTTCTTTTAGTGTTAGAATTTGACCATTTTTTGCTTTCACATTTTCCAAGTTGGATTAGGAAAACGCTGTGGTGGAAATTAACCAACCAATCTATATTCTTATATATTGTCGCTGACTTGACTAATATTGTCATCCAACTCCTAAAGCTTGTTTGGTAACAATTAAAATCCAATCAAAATTGAAAATATGACCGTTATTGGGTCCCACCCGTCTAATAAAAGTTAACAATAACAACTAGTTTTTCAATTTTAATCTCTACCAAACAGGCTTTAGTGTTTCCCACAAATTTTCAATTTATTACTACATAAATAATAATTTTCTATTCCTTTGGTTCCTTCTAAATATATTCAAATATAACAAGATCATATGAATTTTAGTCAACCATATCCTTTAACTCGTTCAATAAAATTCTACTATTCTTATAACTCATAGCTTGTAAGCATTCTAAACTTTTTTGAGTCGAGACAAGATACGTTTCAACTATTTAAAATCGTAATTCATTTTTTAATTAGTATACCTTCAACTTTTATTACTTCTTCTACATCTATGCTTATGTATCAAACAGTACGAAGGAATTTTTTGATTTTATTTTTATTTTTTAAAAAAAAAAGACAGAGCATATTTTTGGCCTCATTTTTTTAAAACTTATTCTTTTTTTTTTCCTAAATTCATTTTCGACCACACATTTTATGGGATTCAAGATTTTTCAACCATAAATCCTACAAACTTTTATTAAAAATTACTTAAAATTTAATTTTTTAGTCAAATAAAAAATGGACAAGACTTCAAATAGTATGAGGAAGATTGAAAATGAAAGGTAGTACTTCTCTAATTTTAAATTAAATGGATGTTTTCTTGAATTATGGAATATTGATTAAAAAATGCAGTCTAAAAAAAAATTGCAAAGAAAAAGACTTTTATTCACGCGGACTCCACGCGTATGTGAGAGGGTATATCACTTTTGGTACATAAAATTTGGTACAAATGAAATTTTCGTTTTTAAATTATTTGGTGCTTCTCTCTCTCTCTCTCTCTCTCTCTCAACACACAATAAATTTCTTTATTTTCATTTAAGTCTCTACCAAATATTTCGGTCACCATAAATAATGTGGGCACCCAACAATAATATCGATCACTGTTCATGAAAGTGATTTTCAATATATTAAAAATACCTAATGTCAAAAATTGTGGGCAACCAAGTCAAAACGAAGACATTTCAAATAGACCTGATCCCACCACGAGTTTAATTAACAAAATATCTACTTTTTATTTTCTTAATTTCTCTAATTTCAATTTTTAATTACTCTTAGGGCTCGTTTGGAAAACTTTTAAAATGTCAAAAGTTACTTTTAAATACTTTTTTAGCCGAAGCTGACGTATCATAATTTATGACAGGATAAGATTTTGGTTGTTTCATAATCATTCACTAGCCTCTTCAGACAGTACCTTAGTCAAAAAAAGGCAACTCTGAACGTTAAAAAATGGCAAAAAGAAACACACTTCTTCAACGTCGTTCTAACTATGCCTCTCTCTCCCGCTCTCGTCATCATACTCATAACCACCATTCTAGCGGCGGCGTATTCACAAGGCGCCACCGCCCCACCGTCCTCCATCAGTAGTTATGCTAACTGTAACCGAACCTTTTCGTGCGGCAATATCCGCAACATCACATACCCATTCACCGGCGGCGACCGGCCCTCCCACTGCGGCCTCCCCGAGTTCACACTCACGTGCCGAGACAACGCCTTCACAGAGTTCACCAGCAACTCGGTCACCTACAGAGTCCTCCAACTCGACCAAACTCGGAATACCATGAATCTGTCCCGTTCAGACCTTTACAACACCACCTGCCCTTCTGAATTTCATAATTCTACTCTCAATTCTACACTTTTTGACGATGAAGGGATGGAAAACGAAGTTCTCAACTTAATCTACGGCTGCAGTACATCGGTCATGCCCTTGAGACCTTACAATCTTTTCAGCTGCAATTCGAGTGGTGATAATTTTAACTATGCCTTTTATTTAATGGGGCCGGTGCCAAATGACCCTATATTGAGGATCATATACTGTAATGTGAGTATTTCTGTTCCAATTTTGAGGGCTGCGGGTGATAGGCTAACTGGATTCAATATCAGCCTTGAGGAGGCCTTAATGCAGGGTTTCAGTGTGAATTATAGCGATCCATATGAGAGTAACTGTTCTGAGTGTAATAGATTTGGCGGTCAATGCGGGTTTGATTCGGGTTTAGGTCAACCCGTTTGTATTTGTGGCGATAGGCCTTGTCCCTTTGCTTTGACACCTCCTCGAAATGATTCAGTACCTTCACAAGGTAATGGGCACAATAAATTCTAGTGAGACTGATAGTAGGAAATTTTAATAACTCAGTGCCTTGATACTTCTCTTTAATGAATTTCTTGGATTGTTATTATCATCTTGAGTTTTAAATTCTCTTTTGCAGACGGCCTGAATCCTGTTTTCTTTATTCATTTGATTTCGTTTTCCCTTCACTTAGTCAAAGCATTTGTATTTCATCTTTCTCACAACTGCAATTTGATGCGAGATTTCATCCATCCTTTCAATATTCCTCGAGAATTAATCCATTATGTGCTTTTCCCTCTTGTCATCTTGTCTGGACATCCTATTCTAAAATGGCTGGTGAGCAAAATTGTTATGGGAACGCTTACAGATTATACCAGCTATGGTAATGCTTTAATCATGAATTCAATTTTCATTGATACCATTTAGCGTTTGTGTAGATAAGTTTGTTGAATATAATCTGTTGTTAAGGAAGTTTGGAACTAAGTCGAAAAGAGCAAGAAGTCACATTCCAAACAGGAAACAAATAAGTCCTATATTAGTATAATGGGACATGCAGCTTTCTGTAAGTTATTACATCCTCGTCGTTAAGTTTGATGATCCTACTCAACTTTGTCTACATTTTTTTATAGTATATTGCTGCTCGCACTATCTTGATTTTAATGCCTTCAAAAAATTTTATGCTCTTTTATTATGCAGGATGGAACAAGGGAACTAATTCTCCCGTGTCTAGCTATTCTTGAATTGCTTTGTTTACTACTAACATTCTTCAATCTAATTACAGGGACAGGGGGTGGTAAAAATAAAACGGGAATGAATGTCGGTACGATCTTGTTCTATGTACAAAAAAAAAAAACTTTTTTGACTTATATCTCCAATACGATAGGCTTGAAAAACTAATCTTTGTCCTCTCTCATTGATTTCCAGGCCTTTCCATAGCAGGTGCAGTTCTTGCTGGTGTTGGCTTAGGTTGGTTAATTTTCCACTATAGGCAGAAGAAAAAACAACGGCTTGCTGCACAATCTACGGAAACTATGAGCAAGGACCTTCTACATCCTCCAAGCAAAAGCATCTCGACTCCCCCTTCGACTATGTTTACCAGAAGCATACCCTCTTATCCCTCTTCAAAATCCGACTTCGGTAGGACCAGTTCCTACTTCGGTGTGCAGGTCTTCAGCTATAATGAACTTGAAGAAGCTACCAATAATTTTGATCCTTCTAGAGAACTAGGAGATGGTGGCTTTGGGACTGTATACTATGGTACGAGTACGACCCCTTGTTAGTCGGATATGTGCAGCATTTTTTATGCAGCTATTGATATTTTGATTTGTTAACAGGGGTGCTAGCTGATGGTCGTGTAGTTGCTGTCAAGCGCTTATATGAGAACAATTTCAAGCGTGTAGAGCAGTTCATGAATGAAGTTGAGATCCTTACTCGGTTGAGGCACCAGAACCTTGTGACATTGTATGGATGCACTTCAAAACGAAGCCGAGAACTGCTGCTTGTCTATGAATATATACCAAATGGAACAGTGGCTGATCATCTTCATGGGAAACGTTCCAATTCTGGCTTGCTATCCTGGACTGTGCGGTTGAATATCGCCATTGAAACAGCCAATGCACTGGCTTATCTCCACAAATCAGATATAATACATCGTGATGTCAAGACCAACAACATTCTCCTTGACAATGACTTCCATGTAAAAGTTGCCGATTTTGGGCTTTCCAGATTGTTCCCCAACGACGTCACTCACGTGTCAACGGCTCCACAAGGGACCCCTGGCTATGTCGATCCAGAATACTACCAGTGCTACCAACTCACGGAAAAGAGCGATGTATATAGCTTTGGAGTGGTTTTGATTGAGCTTATATCATCGTTACAAGCTGTGGATACCAACAGGCATCGCCTCGATATTAACTTGGCTAACATGGCGGTCAACAAGATTCAAAATCGCACATTGCACGAGTTAGTCGATTTGAGTCTTGGATTTGAGACGAACAGCATAGTGAGAAGGATGGCTACATTAGTCGCAGAGTTAGCTTTTCGGTGCTTGCAACAGGAAAGAGATATGAGGCCTTCAATGGAAGAAGTGTTGGATGTTTTGAGAGGAATTCAGAACGGAGATTTGAACGCTCACAAGGTAGAGGTTGTCGATATTTTGATAGACGGTGAGGTTGGACCATTGAAGGGTAGTGTTGCTCCTTCATCACCGGATTCAGTCATCACTGATAAATCGGTTAGCACCTCTACACCTAATTCTAGTGGATGAGAAATTGAAGTTATGCTATAGATACAGATGCTGACTCTGGTTGGTGATTGTCATCAGATATCACTTAATGGGGTAGAATTTCATTATGTTTCATCTCTTTGCCTGTTCCTTTTTTATTATTAGTATATGGTTTTGACAGTCACCTAATGCTGATTTTAAGCTTCAAAGGGATGTACATAGTAAGTGGAGCTGTTTTCTTAAATTATACTTCTATCAATTTTGTATCTAATATGTGTTTTTCCAGTGTTACTATATGAATACTGATAAAATAATTATTTTGCCTCTGTGTACCAGCATGAAAAGAACAGACTGCTTTGCTAGCCTGCAAATTTTTTAACAGCACGTTGGCATAAAAATGAATAATTTTACTTGTACATAAATAGTTACAAAAAGTTATAGAGTTGTCAAAAAGAGAGTGGACATTTTTTTATTTTTCTTTTATTTGATTGAAGAAATTTTTATATAACCACAACATGTGTACGTACACTAATCTACAAATTGTGATGTACATGGAGCACAAGTGCATAGAAAGCCGCAATAGCAACGATTTATTATATCGTATTATTAGTATTTGTCTTTATTTTCGTAGCGTTTTGTTGTATTGTCATGGGAAGTCGTTTGAATGCATCAATATGTAATTGATTCGTGCAATAAAGGGAAAATAACAAAAAAGGAATCCGGGTTGGGGGCATATATGTGTGCGGCCATCAATTGTAACCTAAAGCATGATTCCCATCCCATGACATTCGACATCCTCACCACAAATTTAAAAGATAAGCGCATTTGCCCTTTCAATCTCAATCCAATTATTCAATTCCGTGCTGAATACATCAAAAATCCATTGAAGTCCTTTAACATTTTTATTAATGGATTGACCTAAACTATTTGCAGATGCAATAAAAATTCAGTAGTAAATCGCAATTTTCCTTCCCAATTCACCTGATACCACTCTCGAAAGTTACTTAAATTGTAAATAAAACAGAGAATTAAATTGCAACAGAACAGGGAAGTAAAATTAAAATTCAGTCACAGCTTGACGAAGGCGTACCCAACTTCTTTTTGACTTTTTTGAGGTCAACGAACCCGTAGCCATCAACATCGACGGATCTGAGCATTCGTCGGCAGACATTGAGGCTAAACTTCTTACCGACGTCCTTGAATACCGATTGCAACTCACTCGCCGAGAATTTTCTCTTCCTGTCCATGTTGTACACATCCTTCAACTCCCTATTGTCTCCACTGCCACAGAAGGTCACCTTGAACTCGTTAATATCAACGTAACCATCGCCGTCTGTGTCTAATTCCGACGTCATGCGCTTCAATTCCTCCTCTCCAGTTTTCGGGCCGATCAGCTTCAAAGTTTTGCCGAATTCTGATAACGACATTTTGTGATTCTCATTGATGTCGGATTTCTTGAATTTCGCTGTGAACAAAATCGGTGGTTGTTCGGAGTTTTTCTCCATGGTTAGAGAATGTAGGGATTTTTTCTAGGGTTGCCGGTGATTATTTAGAGTGACGGGTAGGAGTGGGCTTGAAAAAAAAATCGGCCCGATCCAACCTAAAATGGGTCAGCTCGGGTTGGTTTCTGGATGAACCCGGGTCAAGTCGTGTAAAATAAATTTAAAATTATTTTTCATTCTTTTTCAATCACTCATTGTCTAAAAAAAAATATTATTCTAAAAATTATAATTTTAAATAATGGAGACCAAACGGAGCTTAATTGCGAGAGTTTAATTTTTTGTTAAAGAGCAAAAATCCAGTGGAATGCGTCCTGTAAATTTTCTATACCCACGTACTACACCGAATTAAATTTATCTCGACTATCTTTGACTTGATTCTTCATATTCAAATAAGGGTGGATATGGTTCCATTTGGTTTTATTTCCAAGCAAATCGAACCAAATTTATTTTATTTTAATAATGGAATCAAATAACTTTTTTTTTTTAAAGGATATGGAGCCAAATGGGAATCAAGTCATTCGATTATGGTTTGATTTAGTTTGGGTCTAATTTCATTTTTAAAATTTTCAAACTTGCACAATATCCATAACTTAGTAATATGTACCTAAATTTAAAAAAAAAATAGATATCTAATATTTAGCAAGTTCAAATTATAAATCATCATGATCACGACCAGGGCCGGTCCTGTGAATTCAAGGGCCCGAGGCAAACTCCCAAAATTGGGCCCCCACCCCAAGATCAACGTAAACAGTGAAAATACTACACAGTAAACGCCTAAACGCCTAAAAGGACATAAACATTTTTTGAAAAAGAGATCCATTAACATTGAAATAGCAAACGGTTACAAGGAGAAAAAATCTCCAACACATTGGCCTCCTCAAAGAGATTAAGTGCTACCAATGCCAGAGGCACAAGCTACTACAACGTCCAAAT
>CAIGRO010156320.1:0-15135 GCA_903798355.1 Fraxinus baroniana | reverse complement strand
ATATGTTTAGTTTGAGAGTGTTGAATAGGATTTTTAGAAATATTAATGGAACTAGTGTTATCACAAAACACAGTCATAGTACACTGTTCAATTCTAAATTCACTCAACATCTACTTCACCCAAAACAACTGAGTACAACAACTTCTTGCAGCAATGTACTCGGCCTTGGCTGTGAACAATGAAATAAATTTTGTTTCTTACTCATCTAAGCAACGAGGTTTGCACCAACATAAAAACAACCACTAGAAGTACTCTTTCTATAATCGGCATTAACAGCCCAATCAGCATCGGAATAACCAACAAGATCAAGATTAGAGTCCTTAGAGTACAATATCCCATAATCAACAGTACCATTGACATATCTAATAATACGTGACACAACGCTCAAGTGTGATTCCTTAGGATCAACTTGAAAACGAGCACAGACACCTACGCTAAACGCTATGTCAGGTCTACTAGCAGTGATGTAAAGCAGACTACCTATTATAGTCTTTTATATAGTGTTTAATCAATACTCTTGCCAGTAGGATCAACCCTAACTTGATACTGGTGCTTATAGGGGTTCTAGTGTGTTTTTTGTTGTCTAACCCAAACCACTTGACAAGATTCTTAACATATTTTGATTGAGATATAAATAATTCTCCATCAGTCTGCTTGACTTGAAGACTAAGAAAGTACGTTAATTCACTAATCATGCTCATATTAAATTCTTGCTTATACACTCAGTGAACCATGAGCAAGGGAATCAACAGAAGAACCAAAGACGATGTCATCCATATAGATCTGAGCTATGGTTATGGTATCCTCAATTCGTCTTATGAACAAAGTTCTGTTTACACCACCCCTCGTGAAACCATGTTCCAAGAGGTATGCAGTGAGTCAATCATACCAGGCTCTAGGAGCTTGTTTCGGTCCATATAAGACTTTATTCAGCCTATACACATAATGAGGATATTTTGGGTCAAAAAACCCTTTAGGTTGTTCCACGAAGACTTCTTCCTGAAGAATACCATTCAGGAAGGCACTCTTGACATCCATTTAGTACAGTTTGAAACACAAGGTACATACAACCTCCAGAAGAATTCTAATGGATTCAAGCCTAGCTACCGGGGAAAATGTTTCATCAAAATCAACACTTTCAACCTGAGTATATCCCTAGGCAACCAACCTAGCCTTATTTCTCGTAGTGGTACCTTGATCATCAGTTTTATTCTTGAATATCCACTTAGTACCAATAAGATTACAATCATCAGGCCTAAGCACTAAGTCCTAAACTTTGTTTCTAATAAACTGATTTAACCCATCATGCATAGCGCTAACCCGACATTCATCCCAAAGGGCTTCTTCAACCTTCTTCGATTCAATCTGAGACACATAGCTCGCATATGGCAAGTTGTTCAAAACCCTCTTGCGAAGTCTCATTCCTTCTTCTATATCTCCAATCACATTATCCTTAGGGTGATTTAATTTGACTCTGGACGACGGTTCTTTAGGTGGTTTAGCATCATTATCAGAAGTAGAATCCTTAGTTGAAATAACCAACTCATTTGATGTCCACGGGGGATTAGGAACTGAAGCTTCCTTAGGTTCAGTTACCTCAACTGGATCAACATCCAGCTGTTCCAACTCAACACACTCTCTGCCAGTTTTCCCCTCACTACAAGCATCATCAACCACCACATTTATAGATTCCATCATAACTAGTGTGCGATTATTGTACACCCGATAAGCTCGACAATTCTTGGAATATCCTAAGAATATACCTTCATCGCTCTTGGAATCAAACTTTCCCAAGTTCGCTCTGTCTCTCAGAATGTATTACTTGCTGCCAAACACGTGAAAGTACTTGACAGTAGGCTATTTACCCTTCCAGATCTCATACGGTGTCATGTCAGTTTTAGATCTAAGATAAACTCTATTGATAATGTAACATGCAATATATATAGCTTCACCCTAGAAATGCATAGCTAAATCTTTACATAGTTCTCGCCATTTCTTGAAGCACACAATTTTTCCTCTCAACTACCCTATTCTGTTGTAGAGTGAACGACGATGAGAACTCATATTGGATTCCTTTCTCCAAATAGAAGTTCTCAAGATTTGAGTTTTCGAACTCTTTACCATGATCACTATGAATTCTGGATACAGAATAACCTTTCTCATTTCTAAGTCTCTCACATAATGAGATGACAAAACTGGACACTTCAGTTTTATCTCTCAGCAATTCAATCGAAGTGAATCGAGAAAAGTTATCAACCACAACCAAGATATATCTTTTACCACCAAGACTTTCGGTCATATTGGTCTTATCAGATCCATATGGAGTAATTCAAGAGTTTGCTTGTCAAGATCTTAAAAGTTTGTTTGTGGGGTATCCTAAGCTGTTTACCTTATTGACACAGACCACAGACACTGGTATCAGAATTATCCAGCTTAGGTAGGCCATTGACAATCTCCTTGTTGACAAGTTTGGACAGACTATTATGGTTTATGTGAGCCAGTCGTTGATGCCATAATCGAGTTACGTTGATCTTGGCACTACTACACCTGTAATTAGAATTAGGTACGACTTTGTAACAATTTCTAGATGTTCTCACACCTTCAAGAACAATGTTACCAATCAAATCATATACATAACACCTTTTCTAGACAAAGATAACCTCAAAATCAACGTCACAAATTTGACCGATGCTCAACAAGTTGGACTTAAAACCTTGCACATACAGCACATCTAAGTATCACAAATTTGATTGATGCTCAACAAATTGGACTTTAAACCTTTCACATATAGCACATCTAAGATGACAGATAGTCCAGCAATACTCACAACTTCTTTTCCAAATATCGGTGCAGTAGCTCCATCACCAAACGTAACTACACCACCATTCCATTCATCAAGTAAAGAAAACAAAGATTTCTCACCACACATGTGTCTTGAACATTCACTATTAAGATACCACATGGAACTATTTTGCACTTTGAGAGCAAGGTGAGCAACACGAAAATTCAACAAATCTCTAGATCGTTCACTTTCATTATCCCTTTCTCCCTTCTTAATCTCACGATCAATTCGATTACAGCAATCGAGGTGAAGACCATGAATTTTTCTTCATCCTCACTACCAGATATCTCATTCTGAGAACTCGAATCTGACTCCTCATCACTCATGGTCACGGCTAAAGCCTTACGCCTTTCCTTACTCGAGCTCCTATTCAGATTAAGACATTCATTCCTATAGTGACCGTAACCCTTGCACTCATGGCATTGGGCAGATTGAGTTTTCTTAGCAGGAGTCCTAGAGGTGTTATTCTCATGTCTACCTCTCGAGAGTTTACTATGAACTTCACTACTCTGCTCCCGAGGCTTTCTCATATTCCTTATAACGTTCTGGAATTTTTTTAATGAAATAAACAATTTCGTCGTCCCTAAATGTCTCAGTGTCAGTGAACTCACTCTCAGCTTCTCTAATAGTGTTCATGCGATGGATTTAACCTTTTTAGGTTGTGAGATAGTGAGTTCATAAGTTTGAAGTGATCGTACGAGTTCTTCAATTTTAATAGCATCTAAGTCCTTACTCTCTTCTATCGCAGTAACCTTGGGTCTGAACCTCTCGGGCAGTGATCTAAGGACTTTTCTAACAATTTTTGACTCGGAGATCCTCTCACCTAAATTAAAACTCAAATTAACTATGTCACCCAGTTTAGCATAGAAACTATCAAATATCTCATCATCATCCTTATCTCTTCAAACCTAGTGGTTAATATCTACAGTTTAGAGTTCTTAACAGTTCTAGTTTTCTCGTGTGTGCTTTCTAAAATATCCCAAATTTCGTTAGTACTTTCACACATCATTACGTGCCTAAACTCTTCAGCAGACACAGCTATGAACGTGGCATGAAGGTCCTTACTATTCCAATTACACTCATCTAAATTGGCTTTCAACCACAGTGAAATATCGGGGGGAGGGGGGCGTGACTACACCATTAACAGTTGTTGAAGGTGGAGCCCATCCATTTTGAATGCTAATCCAAACACGTTCGTCCAAAGCCTTAAGAAAAGCTCTCATTCGAACTTTTTCGGTAGACATAATTGCTTCTGTCGAAAAATGAAGGCACAGACAAGGATTGACTTATTTAGAATTAACAAAAGGGTCATGAATCAATTTAAGGTTATGATACCAATAGGTATTTTATGCGGAATTAAAATTATTCAAGTCACCAATTAATTATTTATAGATGGTTATTCAATCAAGTCAATTTGATACTATGTTTAAATACCACAGTTCATATAATCATTAAGTAAAGCAGTAAAAACACAAGAATGATCACAGAGAAATCCCAGCTGGGTAAAAACTTTGGGCACTTCGCCATTCAACAATCCGCTATAAACGATCCGTAACTTACAATCCACTAGACTAGACAACGACACATACTATCTGATCTCCTGACTGTAATTTCGTCAGCTCTCCTAAATTCAATGCCCTGCACCAATTCCAACTGCAATTTCTAAAGTGTTCCTGGATTCTACCCCCTTGCAGTAACTCCTAGCCTTGTGGAATAGTTTATCTCATGTGGAACCCGAAGAACAGCCCGTTCTTCACCAACTAAAACTCCATTTACCTTCCTCGATCTTCAGCAACTATGTCAGATATGTAGGAAGTAGTGGATTGGTATTTGAATTAGGAATCTGATGTTTTTCGCCACCAAGAACAGTATATCAAAGAAACACGAAGATCGAAAGCTTCAAAGATGAAGAAAATATGAAAGCACAATGTTTTCTCAATATTCAACCTTAAGAAATCTCATTCTGTGGCTATAGAATATTTATAGTTATGGTAGAAAAAAGATGGGGCACAAAAAAAACTTTAAAACGTGAAATAAAATATTCTCGTATAACCCTGTCGCTCGAGCGAGAGCTCAGCGATGGTCGAGCGAAGGAGGGCACTCGAGCCAAGGAGGCGCGTCTGTTTTTGTAGCTCGAGGCAACCCTTGGCGACGTCTAGTGAAAATCCGCGCCGTTTTCCTCTTTATTCCAAACTCGAAACCCTGGACCTATTTAACTAACTTTTAAACAAAGTGCACATTACTCCTTGAACTTTTGTACTTTATGTAAAAAATAATTGGACTCAAACAACTATATTGGCACGCTTGTAAATATATGTCAGTCAACATGACATCCAACAAAAAGATACATGAGTAATCAATTTAGGGTAGGCAATCGAGTCGAGTGGCTCATCGGCTCGGCCGTTCGATTCGTACTGTAGCTACCCACAAGCCGCTCAGGCTCGGTAGGCAAGCCGAGCATGCTCGGCTCGTTTTTGATGAGTGGCTAGTCTTTTTTTCTTAATATAAGGATAATTAAAAAAATAGAAAATTCAAAAAAGGCGAGCCACGAGCCGACCAGCTCGGCTCGGCTCAAGAGAGACGAGCTCGTGGGCTGAGCCGAGCTCGACCACAAGCAACAAGCCGAGCTTCTGCTTGGCTCGTTTTATAATGAGCCACGAGCTCGAGGGTAACGAGCTAAGCTCGTGGGCAATCTCGGCTCGGCTCATTTGCCACCCCTAATTTAGAGCAATACCCACCAAATAATTAAAAATAAATAAATTTTCGATGACAAATAACAGTTTACCAAAGCAATCACCAACGTAAGATTTCTATAAGAATTAAGCTAGTACAATTAGTTTGACAATGAGTGAGGTGTAAAGATTCTGACCTTTAATTTGAAAAATTTTCAAATCAATAGTTAGGATCATTGTCAACTCACATATTGTCAAGCTAATTATACAAGTATCATGTTTGCTTTTATCAGTGTTCTAAAAAGCGGACCTAGATGCGATGTGTTACGAAAATGCAAAGCCAAGTGGCTAGGCACCTTATTTAGTAGTCAACGGCAATCGTTGACCGCTAATGCATTCTGCACATTATTATTTTTTAAATTTTTTTTGTAATTCTTTTAAGTTAAAACTTAAAGGTCGATTTACATTTGAAACCTTTTTTTTTTTGGAGAATTTTGAAAAAATGTATAAAATTTCTATAAATCTATTTTAGATGTCTGATATGTATTATTTTTAATTATTACATGATCTTTTATTGATTAAAAATTAAAATAATATAAAAATAAGAAAATGCATTTTTCTCACTTTCTTACATATATGTCTCGACTAACCTCACCCAGTCCATAGCTTAACTTGCACGTATCGCAACGTATTACATCTTTTAAAACACTTGCTTTTATAAAATTCATGAAGTCTATAGACAAGTAAACATCACATAATGGCATGATCAAAATTCTATTATATTTTGACCCGGCTCAATCAATTTAACTGTAAGAGTTGATTCAACCACTATATCCCCACTCAGATGGTGGCGGACTGACCAACTTCTTGATTTAAAAATTCATATGAATTCTGATGTCAACAAATTATGTAGGGAAAATTTGACGTCAATAGAATGGGATAATATTGGAGTCTATTGCCACAATGAAAGCAAAAGTCAAGTGATTAGGATTAATTAGCATCTTTAATTATATATTTTTTTATGCTTAGTAATAATTTTAATTGGGGATAATTGCAGCAGCAATTCCAAACCTATCACATTTTTACAAATTTTACCTTAACTTTGCCAAACCTTTCAAAAATTAGCACATGAGGTCCAAATGAATGATTACTATTAGTTCGACCATTAATTGACCCAATAAATTGATTTTGACTGAAGGGGTAAAACGATAACTTTGAATTGAAATCAAAATAAGAAAATATAAAAATAACAATCCAAACCCCTACTTATCTTCTCCTTCCCACACCTACCCCACACCCCACCTCCTCCTAAACCCAACCAAAAAGTTGACTTTGATTGAAGTACACACTTTTTTTTTACCGCAAAAGGCAGTTCAAGTTTGTGGATTTGCTCCGTGCATCAGCAGAGATGCTCAGAAAAGGGAGTTTGAGGACAATTTACAAGGCTGTGCTTGACGATGGATGCATTGTGGCTATAAAGAGGATGAAGGATGCAAATCCTTGTGCTTGAAAGGAGTTTGAGTAGTATATTGATGTAATTGGGAAGCATCCTAATATGCTGATATTTAGAGCTTACCATTATACATCCTAATTATTTGTTTGACCTACGTGGGAAATGAGGAACGCTGAGGTAGGAGCTATCGAAGTGGTGATGAGGATTCACTCCTCACGACCAGGCATGGGGACTCAGTAACTCTAATCCGAAAGTTTTTGACAATCACAAGGTGGTTGATTGATGTGATGTCTCTGTGGAAGACGCCAATTATCAAATCATCAACTATAGCTGGAAGCATTAAATGCTGCATTAAATAAACGTCAACCTATGATTGGTGGATTGATACCCAGAAAGGGGTAGAGATTGCATCCACCATTAGATGAGGCCACGCGTCTCTTCATCTCACGGTTAGTATTTCATCTTAAAAAACTATATAAAGCCATGCATCCTACCATTTAAGGGTATGATATTCTGACTTCTTTAATATATATACATAGTGTCCTTTATATAGTTTCTTACTAGCTTGATCATCGGAGTGCTCGCAGCTACCTCAGCCACCACCGAAAAAGGCAACAGGTGACTTATGGTATGTTCCCCATGTGCAAAATAAGCTTATGTGGAACCACAAGTTGATTGACACGTGGAGGTAACACTTTTGGAGGTCGACATATTGGTACCGTCGGTGGAAAGTTTGTAACATAACCGTGAACGTCCCGTGGATAAAGCTGCCTAAGTAGGAGGAGAGATCTAAGTTTTCCCCTTAAAAAATGTTTACTTCTTGAATAAAGAATAGGTGAAAACCCATTCCTCCATCATGAGTTCAAGTAATGAAGACATAAATTCGAGGGAAGTCAAAGAGGTCTTTTAAGAAGAGATTCTCTGAACAATTGTCGCCAATTGGAGGCCCCACCACCAGCGTCGAAGGAGAAGTGGGATTGCTGCACGCTTAACGGCAGAAGTGGCCCAAATGGCCTCTAATATGAAAAATATTGAAGCCCAAAACGTCACCATGGAAAAAATTCTCATGTATGTCCGAGGACACGGCACTTTGCCACCAAAGAATGCACCACACAGGGTCTTCCTCACCAAGAGGAGAAAGTACAGAGAAGAGGAGTTCGGTCTAGAAGAAAAGCTAGTCTAGATGAGAAGGAGGTGGGGGTAGATATGTCTCCATGCCGCACCTCCATGCAACCTACTGACGATGCTCCCCGTGAGGGTGAGTTCCCACTTGATTATAGCCGAGAATAAGGACCTTACCAATCGTAGAAGTCAGGTCCACTAAATATGCTATAGGTGAAGTTGTTCAGCCCGTGAGATGAATTTAAGGAACTAGGAAGTCTCGTCTCAGTCCCTACCTCGATATCAAGTGGATGAAGATTCAGACGAGTAGTTTTTATGAGCTTGACGATGATGGCGACAACCTTTCGTTCTCTACAAAGCTCTGAAGAGTCCTTATGCCAAGTAATTTTGTACTCCTTAAAACCTTAAGGTACGAGGGAATAGGTGACCCAGAGAAAATACCTCAACAATTACAAAACACATATGAGCTTAAGAGGTGCTTTATCGACGTTAAAATGGACGAATTTTCATTTGACACTATGCAGAGCAGCTGAAATTTGGTATAGTAGGATACCAATCGAGAGAATCAGGAGTTGACTCGACCCCAAGAATGCCAACCTAAACCAATACATGGCTAAGAAAGATGGGGAGGCCCTCACTCAATGCCTCCAAGATATGAGGCAAGCTTTCGAGGTAACGCTGAAAAGTTATCTAGCCCGCTTCACTAATGGAATGCCGTATTGTGAGAATGTTACTGATAGGAAAACCCTATCTACACTTAAAGGATGCCTCAACATGAACATCTTATTTTGGAAGGACGTTTGAAACAAGAACCTTCTCCACTTATTACGAGTTGGTATGAGAGTGGAAATAATTAGCGAAGAAATGATCAAGCATCAGAACATGACAGCATAAGGACTCCTACCTCCTTAGAGGTAGATGGGAAAGAGGCCTATTCTCATATGATGAATCAGTAGTGGGCCCAAGTAGGGCCTATCGTGGTACCCATTTGAGGTCAAGTGCTAGCCTCAGCCAACCTGAATGTAGTTCCAACCCTCAACTATGAAGCATCGGGCCAAGTGGTGCTGTAGAACCCAGTACTACTCCTAAAAGGTCTTCGTACCAACAAAATAGGAGAGATAGACCTAGAAATACGCCCCTCGTGAGGATGTATACCAATAAGAGAGATCAACACGATTATAGGGGGACCACATGTAGGTGAAGAATCACGAAGTGCGTTAAGAAATTATAAAAGGGAGGATGGGTCTCTCCTATGACAAGTTACATTGTCAATAGCAATCTCTATTGGCCAAAATGTTTCCCTTTATCACATTCACCCAAGAAGACGCGTTGGGCATATATTACCCTCACTGCGATGCCCTGGTGTAAAGGTCATAGTGGCACGCAACAGATTGAAGCGAATGCTGGTAGATAATGGGAGTTCAGTCAGCATCTTATTTAGTCCCACTTTGATAAGATGTTGGTAGACCACAAGCTCACGTCTATAACTTTCCCATTGTATGGTTTTACTGGAGACAACATTGTCCTAAGAGGAAATATCACCCTACTTCCATGCAAATGGGTAGGTAGAAGAAGCTAATAAAACCATAAAATATGCCTTAAAAAGGAAGCTAGGCGCTTCGAAATGGGCCTAGGTCGACAAGGTCCTTCAGGTATTGTGGGCTATACGTACCACCACCCAAACTCCTACAGGGAAAATCCCTTTTTTAATGATTTACGGGTCCGAAGCCATGAGTCCTGTAGAGGTAGGCATACAATCAACTCGTCGCATACATTTCAATGAAGTCATCAACGACGAGCTAAGAAAATATGAGTTCAATTTCCTTGGGGAGAAGAGAGACTACTCTCAAGTCAAGCTCACTTCATACCAGTGAAAAATAATGCGATGCTACAATGCTATGGTCAAGAAGAGATCGTTGTGTATTGGCGATCTTGTACTAAGAAAGATTTTTCTGTTCCCTCAAGAACTTGGAGTGGGAACTTTAGGACCCGACTGGAAAGGCCTATATCACGTAAGTAAAGAACTGAGACCTGGCACCATGACTTCGAAGATATGGAACCTGGAGTGGGTACAGCAATGCTAGGGTCAAGAAAAGTTCATTGCAATTTGGCGATCTTATGCTAAGAAGGATTTTTCTGTCCTCATAGGAACCTGGAGTGGGTGCTTTGGGACCCAACTGGAAAGGTTTATGTCGTTTAAGAGAATTAAGGCTTGGCACTTACGACATCGAAGATCTGGAAGGGAAAAAAACATCCTCACCCATGGAACATTGAGCACTTAAGGAGATATTATTAGTAGGAAATGTGTACTATGAAAGTTACAAGTCTCCCATATGTAAATATATTTATTTTATGAATGAATGTTACTTTACATACTTTAGAATAAAGCCTTTGACGAGCTACGTTAACCTCTCGTATGGATGTTTACTTAAAAGTTGAGGTACAGACACTTAATAGAGGGTCACCTCAAATCTTTGAAGGTCGATACCTTCTATGCATGAATCATCTACCATGGAAGAAGCCCTTGACAAGGTACGTGAGCCTCTTACATAGATGCCTACTTCAAAGGTTAAGGTGTGAGATACCCCATAGAGGTTACCTCAAACTCTTCAAAGGATGATTGATGCCTTCCATGAATAAACCATCCACCATGGAAGAAGCCCTTGACGAGCCGCGTCAGCCTCTCGTAGGGATGCCTACTTCAAAGGCTGAGGTACAAACACCCTACAGGAGGTCACCTCAAACTCTTTAAAGGATGATACCTTCCACGGATGAGCTATCCACCATGAAAGAAGCCCTTGACGAGGCGTGTTAGCCTCTCGCAGGAATCTCTACTTTGAAGCAGGGTCACCTCAAATTCTTCGAAGGATGATACCTTTCATAGATGGACTACCTACCATGGAAGAAGCCCCTAATGAGGTGCGTCAGCCTCTCGCAGGGATGCCTACTATAAAAGCTGAGGTGCAAGACACCCCATTTGGGGTCACCTCAAACACTTTGAAGTATAATGCCTTTCATGGATAAACTATCTACCATGGAAAAGGCTTTGATGAGGCTCATCATCCTTTTACAAGAATGCCTACTTCGAAGATAGGTCTGAGATATCCCATAAAGAGTTACCTCAAATGCTTGAAGATGACACTTCAAAGAGTCAATTTATTCTTTTTAGGTTTCCACATGAAGCTTTAGTTCACCTTTATCTTTGTTTGAGGCCTTTAGGGCCTCAGTCGCTAGGTGTTGATGCTCATTTAATAAGTCGACTCTCTTGGTCAGGGTGGCCACTTGGATTCTGACTCATGGAGCTTGTTTTTCAAATGGTTAACATTGATTTCTTCTAAGTCCAATTTTACTTTTACCTTGGTCCTCTTGACTTTGGCTTCGTCAAGATATGCCTTAAGCTTTTTCACTTCTTCCTCCAAATTGGCAATGGCTTCAATCCTTTGGCTTAAATTATGCCACAAAGGTGTTGTTTGCAGCAAGTAGGTCCTCGACCACCTCACAAGAGGATATGTGATCTTACCAGTCTCCTGTCCAATATTTATGACGAGCTCAAGTAGCTGAAGCAGTTATGGGGGATAACATCTCAAATACTACCTCAAAATGTTCATCATCTTTACTCCCTAAAAAGCTAGTCGCTTTCTTCAATTTAGGGACCACAACTTTGCCAAGCCACTTCGAATACATGAAGATACTGGCTGTCCCTAGATTCGACCCCAGAAGAGGTTGAATGTTCTTCTTCTTCAGGACCTCTTCATCAATAAAGCCCTGGGGAGACCTCTTCAAAGTAATCCTAGAATAAATTCAGGTAGGCAGAAGTTATGCAATCATGGGCTATAGATATGTCTCAGATGGACTGGACTTTTTTTTACCAACTGAGGGACCTCATCCTCAGGATCTTCATCGGCCACTGCAAAGGTGCAACGGTCTTGCTCTGTTGAAGAAGGTGTTCATTCTGCCTTTTATAGGAAGATGAGTTTGCCTTCAGCTTCCGGGTTGCGACACTATCCTGGATAAAGACAAAGCTTGTTCTTAAGAAGCAGTTCCAGAGTTCGAAACTTATAAAGTGAAGACATCAGGCCATGCTCTACGAACGAGGCGTTTTTATCTATCAATAAAGCCTGACTCTAGTTGTGAGAGCTAAGTTGATAGACATCTTCAATAATGCCAAACCATTTCGAGGAAATCTTGCACCTTGGCAACAAACATGCACCAAAACAGAGGTCAAGAATAGTTGATCAATGAAAGGCTAATTTTAAAGAAACGAAAGCAGCAGAAGAATTGGGGAGTTCCATCGAAACTTAATGGCAGTAAATAATTAGGTGAGGATAGTCAGAGGTACCATGGGGCGACCCTCAATGGTGTCCCACCTTCCCGAGAGGTCATGACAAGTGAAAGGTTTTCAAAATCCGAGAGGCCACCTTTTAATAAAACAACCAATGAAGCTATATAGTTAGATTCACAGGGTTTCAATCCAAGCTTTTTGCTTAAGCAAATCTTGATGGCTATTGATAAAACACGCAAGGTGCATCCAATGTTCCCAAAGGGCCGCAACTATCAAACACGTTCAACACTTGTGGCTTTGAACCTTGAGCAGCCGCAATATACTCTACTGTTATGCTTCTGATTGTAATAGCCAAGTAGCAATCTTTGGCACCACGTGGAAACTGATGTGGGCCTACATCCCATGCCAAGTGTAAAAACCGAAGTGCAACTTCAGTTATCCACATCCCATGTAAACCAGATTGAACTGGATTGCTACCTTGATCATTCACACTCCACGTCACGTGTACGAGCTCAAGTGGCGCTTCGATTAATCTACGTGGGAAGTGAGGAACGCTGAGGTATGAGCTACCGAAGTGGTGATGAGAATTCACTCCTTACAAATAGTCGTGGGGACTTAACAACTCTTCTAATCCGGGAGTTTTTGACAATCACAAGATGATTGATTGATGTGAAGTCTTTGTGGAGGATGCCAATGTGTCAAATTATCAACTCTTAGCAAGAAGCATTAAATGTTGCATTAAATAAACGTCAACATATGATTGATGGATTGGTACCTAGGAAGGGACATGAATTACTTCCACCATTAGATGAGGCCACATGTCTTTTCATCATAAAGTTAGTATTTCATCATAAAAACTATATAAACCACGCATCCTAACATTTAAGGGTATGATTTTGACTTCTTCAATATATTTACATTGCGTCCCTTATAATCCTCACCAATATTCACTTACTAACTTGATCATCGGAATACTCGTGGCCATATCCATTACTGTTGGAAAAGGCAGTGGGTGACTCGCGACTCACAGTGTATTCATGTGTGAAGGAGAAGCTTATGTAGAACCACAAGTTGATTGATACATGGAGGTGACATTTTTTGAGATCAACAAAAACTATCCTTTTAATATCGAGATATTCTTTTGACACAACTTTACGAAATGTGACGTTTTGACTACACGACTTTGCTCATTTCAAGTGATGTTAGAATTGTCACTATTTAGATGAAATCTTTCAAAATCAGTTACCTATCTTTGCAACCCCTTCTAATTGGCAAAGTTTCTATTACTTTGCCGCTTCATTTCCATGAAGGGACTACAACCCACCATAAATGTAGGGTGGCATGGACACCTTGCTTGCTAGATCGAAATACTTAGCCAGAGAGAGTCGAGACCACGACAAGGAAATGAGCTTAAAGAACCAAGAGGCCAAGACTCGTAGAAGAAGCCAATAACATGGGTTCTTCAGTATTTTGTGATTATTCCTTTAGATGTCTACTCAGTCCTTTTAATTTTTTGAACAAATATCGTATTATATGATTTCAATTTGACTGCAAATGAAAATCTAATTTATTGGTCATTTCGACTAATTATTTGTATAAGTTATTGTTATCTTGCAATTTATTTGACTAATCAAATAGAAAGAATTCGTAGCATGTTATAACTTGATTATTTTCATGAAATCTTACTTGTAAAAAAAGAATTCTCAAGATCTTCATGATTGAATTTACTTGCATTTTCATGCTCCAAACATTGGCGTATTGACATTCTTCAAATCTGTATTTTGATCACTTCAGTGGTTCAGAATTTTATCACAATGGAAGGAATCCATTACCCACAATTTAAGTGCAAAATTTCGTTAATTTTCTAGCTGAAACTAATTTTCTGTTTTTTTACATACGAATTTCCACCATGTTGACATATTTTCTCTCCCCTTTGTGCAAGATATGTTAAGTGAAGTTATATAGAGCTGAGAGAGGATGAGGGAATTTACATATTTGAATTCAACTTCAAATCATTCCCTCTAATTCAATTTTGAGGATCAGATTAGTCCACATGGATGACCGATGACCCATTTCCAACCAAAATTGTAATAGAATTTGCTGAAAAATCATCCAGTTGCAGCCGGTGGACCTGTAGCGTTTACTTGAACATTTATCCCACCGTCTGATAAGTGAGTTTTGCGCATTTATTTAGGTCACAAAACATGAAAAATTGTTGATTTATATGTTAAAATATGGCTTAATTAGATATAATTTGTGTTTGTAGGAGTTCATTAATTGATGGAATTGAGAGTATGCAAAAGCGAGCGAAAAAGGATCAAATTGGAAGAAAATAAAACTTTGGGGACCAAAATACAATTATTCAAAAGATGACCCGAATGACAAATCAAGCGTGGAATTGAGCTAAGTAACACATTTTGATGTCATGAAATGTTGGAAGAGAGGGAGAACGAAACAAGGCCAAAAGGTAGATGGAACAAACTTGGAGACCAAAGTGAACCAACTCATGTGGTGCCCAGCCTTCAGCAGGGAATGAACAATGCAAATTTTTTTATAACCATGCAGTCGCATGGTTCACTCTGGGCGCGAATTTTCTGATTTCCTTATTCGAACCAATCTCTTATGGTAGGGTATCTTGAGACCCTATTTAACCCTAAACTCGTCCAAAACTAGGTTTTTACACCTTCATTAAGAGAAAAACACATTGGAGAGCTAACAAGATGGTAAGAACAAGGATTTTTACTTCAAGCTTCAAGCTTCAAGA
>CAIGRO010156313.1:0-12087 GCA_903798355.1 Fraxinus baroniana | reverse complement strand
TAACCTTCAATTTGTGTCAATGAAGGTCTCAAATCTTTGATAAATTAGCAACATGGGTCCAAATGAATGGAAATGACAGTTTGTTGACCAAGAAGATAAAATTTTGACCAAATTAAAAATGGTAAAATTGTATATTTACATTTTTCCATATTAAACATTAAACCAAATAAATAAATAAATAAATCCGCCCCACCCACCACACCCAAACCCACACCCACACCCACCCTACTATTCCACATCTTTATCTTCTCCATTTTTACACGGTTATTCCTCGCCACTGTCATTGTGCCACGTAGCAATCCACGTGGGCAAAGAATCAACATAAAAGTCAACAAAGACCCTAGTGGTAAAAAAAATAAAGAAACTATGCAAACTACCGAAACTCATACCGAAACACTACGAATTGTGTTGAAACACTGCCTAAAGGAACTAAAGCTCTCCACTCAGATGACCAACGTAATGAACCTCTGAGGCTCATGAAGCCGACGTATTTTGCAACATATTTTGTAAATCTTTTAGAAGTGATTGATATAACAATTGTAATAAAGAATATTAGCGTGTCAACCTATTGTATAGGGCTACTAACCCCTTATCAATATGTAAATTATATGAATATATAGTAATATGAAGCCTTAACTAAAGAGATGAGATCAAGTGGTTTTGATCTAACGGACACCGCGTCGGCCAAAAGGCTCTCTTTGTAACTAAGAAAATGGGATTTTTGGAACAAAAGATTCTGAGAACTTGTATTTTAAAATCTCAAATATGATAAAGAAATATCTTCAGAGACTTTTTGTGAGCACTTTTACTTTACATTACATACTCTTGGAATGTAAATATCTGAATACACAATATTACAATTTCTATTATTATTGTCTTCTATCCTTTCACATGTTCCCATGAAATCTTTAGTTAGTTACTTTGGTTCTTAATGGGTGATTGTTGTTAGCGCGACCATCATTGTTTCAACTGCCGGAGTTAGAACACTTTGTCTCCCTCCGTGGAGCATCTCATACGTTCACATCTTCTTTTTTTCTTACAACTCCTCTGGTAAAAATGCGCTGAAACTTTCTTGGCTTGGAGGAGTGGGCTTGGCCGAGCGGGCTAGGCATTTCTTGGCTCATTTTCTGGGGTCAACAGATTGGCGTTGTCCGTGAGAATCCATACATCTAACCAGGAAATTCATGTAGGAAATTTTTTAACCATTGAAAAAAGAGTGTTCTTGAAGAAAGAACTGTTGGAAAGTCCAACGAAAAATCATGTGAATTTTATATTCGTTTGATCCTTTAAGAAAAGAGAATTTGGTCGGAACAGTGTTTGTTAATACGAGTTCAAGCAATAAAGGAAATATACCCCGTAGGACGAGAGAAAACTCTGAAGAAGGGGAGCCCTCATGTGCCGTTCTAGCTATTCGCCAAAGACCAAACCAACAATATAGAAGAGGTGGTTCAAGAGGTGGAGGCAGGATTGCAGCTAGACTCACTAGAGAGGTGGCCACAATGGCTACCAATATGGGAAACATAACTCAGCAGAACATGGCTATGTATAAGCTGTTGATGAGCATGTAAGGCCGAGGAGGATACCCGGTTCCTCCAAACGCAGCCCTAGGAAATGCTTTCCAAGACCCCAAAGGTAATACTACGAGGAAGAAGTCTAAAGCTAAAAGGGTAGATATTACCATACTAGTATGGAAGTTTCTAGGAAAGGGAAGTTGAGGTCAATCCCTCCCTAATTATGCCTCAGAACGACCCCGCCAGGCTCCATTTAATTTTCCTCTAAACTATGAGCTAGAAGACCTGCCTCAAAGGTCTGTAAGTGTCTTCGACAGGCTGAGCCCCAGGTTGACTAGAAATGGGCATGCTCAACTACCTCCTGTACCTAGAAATAGACAACATGAGCCTCTTCAATTTGAAAGACAAGAAGAACTAGTTTAACATAAGGAGCCTCAGATTCCTCCCCCTAGAAATAGGGGTGAGAGAAGAGACCTGGTTAGAAGCAAAGCAGGACCTTTACATCCACATCCACAGACCCAATATAAGAAAGATAAGGATTCTGGTGAACCACAAAGGTCATGCAACCTTGACGATAACGACTATCATTTACCATTTTCGCAAGCCATTAGGAACGCCCCTATGCTGAACCATTTCACACTCCAAAAATCCCTAAATATGATGGGAGAGGCGACCTAGTGAAGCACCTCAACAGCTTCAAAACCCATATGATTCTAAAGGGATCCACTTCAGCCATGAAGTGTAGAGCCTTTTACTTGACCCTAGCGGTCGAAATCTAGTACACTAGGTTGCCAAAATGAAGCATTCAGTGCTGATCGGACTTCAAAAGGACATTTCTAAAATGCTTCGCCACCAATAAAGAAGGTGAAAGACCAATTCAACACTTGCAAGGCATGGCGAGTCTCTGAAAAGTTTCTTGTCCCACTTCACTAATGAGATGACCTACTATGTACAAGTAATAGATAGGGAAGCTCTAACTGTCCTAAAGGGAGGTCTGCTTATGAACTTTCTCTTTTGTAGGGATGTGCAAAACAAGGATTCTACCACCTATGATGCCCTATTGGAAATGGTAAGGCGTGAAATCCTCAATGAAGAATTCAGAGATCATAGGAACAAGGTCAGTCAAGGACTCCCTCATTCTCAAATGCAATGGAGAAAAAGTCATACCTCCCATTTGATGATCACCCGACCCCTTTCAATCATGGTTAAGTACTGGCCACAACAACGCTCAATGTAGTACCCACTTTGGGTTGCGAAGAAGTATACCCGGGTACTGAAATACATCAGAGCCAACCATATCAGAGGTACCCTCAAAGAAGGAATGGTAGAGGACGAGACGATGAACCTAGAAATAGGGATGAAACACCTATTTATATACTTATCATCACTTCTATAACCACTGCATGGAAGATTGTTGAGACATTGTGAGACACCCCCAGAGTACCAATCAGGGAAGAGGCAGGCGCCCCCGAATAGACAATCCTCCAAAGCAAACTCAACACCCTGGAAATGTTGAGCCGAGGCATCCAAACAGAAATGAAGCCCTAAGGAGAAGGGAAAATGATGCTAAGAGACCTAGAGATGGTCATAGACAAATGCGAAGTCCCTAGCAAATGATGGCCAAGAGCCCATCAGGGAAATTGATATGATCTTTGAAGACCCGTATGTTAGGAGAGAGTCTAGGAACTCAGGAATGAACTGTACCAGGGAAACAAAGGACCTTCCTATGACGAACTTCATAGTTAACCGAGCCTTCACTGAAATAGTAATTCTACCAATCACCTTTACTCAAGAATTGTAGCAGGTGTACATTATCTACACTACAACTCCCTAGTAGTGAGGGTCGTCGTGGTACACAATGGCCTGAAACAAATGTTAGTGGGTAATGGAAGCTTTGTTAACATCATCTTTGGAGCCACTTTGGACAAGATGAAAGTTGACCATGAGATAACCACAATGAGTTCTCCTTTGTACGGTTTCACAAGAGATAGCATCATCCCAAGGGGTAAGATCACTATAGCAATAGAGATAGGAATTACACCATTGGCTGCTCACCACTTTTTGACATTTTTGGTAGTAGGTAATCGCTTCGCTTATCACGGAGTACTGGGGAGGCCAGCCTTGAAGGAACTCTGGGTTGACACTTCTATTCATCATTTATGAATTAAATTCCCAACCGAAAGTGGAATTGCAACGATTCAAGGCAATCAAAGAAGGCAATGGAATGTTACTTGAACTCCCTAAGGAAAGTTGAACCACGAAGCGTCAATGTGATCGTCACAGACATTGATATGGATGATGTCCCTGAACAAAGGAGAAACCTTCAAGAGGAAGACGTCAAAATGAAGGATGCCCTTGAAGAAGTGGCCATCTTTAGAGTCATACTTAACTCTAAAGAAGAGGCTGTCTATGATGAACAGATCAGCACTAAAGAAGAAAGTGCTGTTGAAGAAGCCGTTAGTTTGGAGGAGTTGGACACTCACGTAATTGATTGTGAGCCTCAAACAGCACCTATGAAAGAACTAGAGAACATCCTTGTAGACTTACAGACCCTTCCGAACATCTACAAATTGGAAAAAATCTGTCTATAGAAGCTAAGAAGGAGTTGAAAAGCTTCTTACTGAAAAATCTCGATGTCTTTGCTTGGAAGCACAGAGACATGGTGGGTATTAACCCGAAGGTCAGTTGCCATCAATTAAATAATTACCTAAATGCCATCGCACAAGGTAAAAAAGAAGAGCTCTCAATCTAGAGAGATATAAAGCTCTCAAATATGAAGTTCAAAAGCTAATCGACAATGGATTCATCTGGGAGTCAGTGTATCTAAATGGGTCTCCAACCCAGTATTGGTAAAAAAGAACAATGGAAAGTGGAAGGTTTGTGTAGATTTTTCAAACTTGAACCAAGCCTGTCCTAAGGACAACTTCTCACGTCCCAACATCAACCAACTTGTGGATTTGACTGCAGGACACAAACTTCTTAGCTTCATGGACACATATTCCGGTTGCAACCGGATCCCATGCTCCTAGTAGATGAAGAACATACTTCATTCATCAAAGCAAAGGTCTCATTGCTACAAAGTCATGCCTTTCGGGTTAAAAAATATTGAGGCCACCTACCAAAGACTTGTCAACAAAATGTTCCCCGGCCTTATTTGGAAAACCATGGAGGTCTATTTGGACGACAAGTTGGTGAAGAGCTTAAAAGAAAGGGGATCATGTTAAGAACCTTAACAAAACATTTCAAATTTTAAGGAGGTACCATATGAAGCTCAATTAAAATGTGCCTTTGAGTTGCTTCTGGAAAGTTTTTAGGCTACATCGTCAACCAAAGAGATATCAAAGCTAACCTTGAAAATTTCAAAGCTTTAATTGATATGAGGTCACCTAAAAAATCGAAGGAGGTGCAAAGCCTTACTGAACAAATAGTTGCCTTAAACCTCTTCGTCTTTAAGTCAATAGAAAAGTGCCTACCATTCTTCAAAATTCTCAAAGGTAGAAATATTACTCACTGGACAGAGGAATGTGAGTAAGCCTTCCAAGAGCTGAAGAAGTACTTGGTAAAGGCTTTCCTCATCTCCAAACCTAGGTTAACAAACTACTGCAGTTATATTGGCAGTAACCACTGATGCCATCAATGCGATTTTAATGAGAGAGGAGAATGATCACCAGTTGCCCGTTTGCGATGAGAGTAAAACACTTTTGGTAGCCA
Source organism: Fraxinus baroniana (assembly GCA_903798355.1). Taxonomy (NCBI): domain Eukaryota; kingdom Viridiplantae; phylum Streptophyta; class Magnoliopsida; order Lamiales; family Oleaceae; genus Fraxinus; species Fraxinus baroniana. The sequence continues at coordinate 6,865 of CAIGRO010156313.1, read as the reverse complement.
AGGCTTTCTATCCAGACATGATGAAGCTAGCCCTCTCCTTGGTAATAGCCTCTCCAAAGTTGAGACCATATTTCCAAGCTCACACTATTTATGTGTTGGTAAGTCTTCCTCCCAAGTAAGTACTATAGAAGCGCGATGCCTTTAGAAGGTTACTAAAATGGGCTGTGGAACTCATTGAATCTGATATCATGTTTAAACCAAAAGCTACCATCAAGGGATAGGCCTATCAGATTTTGTGGCTAAATTCCCTCATATTCGAGAAACAGAAGAGGAGATGGAACCTGTCAAACATCCAACATAGAGCCTTTTCATGGATAGATCATCGGGAGACTCTAGGTCAGGAACCGAAGTCGTCCTTGTTAGTTCGAAAGGACATAAGCTTACTTTTACTATACGATTCTATTTCAAAGCCACCAATAATGCAGCAGAATACGAAGCCCTCCTTATTGATCTTAGGCTTGCCAAAAAATGTAAGCAAAGAGACTCATTATCAGTAGCGATTCCCAACTAGTAGCGAGTCAGGTCCATGTCAATTTTCCAGTTAGAGATAAGTCTATGGCTACGTACTTGAAATTGGTTATGAAATTCATCCTCTTTTTTAAAAGATTCCAGCTGGTACAAATCCTATGTACAGATAATGTTCATGCGACACACTATCCAAATTAGCAAGCAGTAAAGATTCTGAATTACTCACGGTGGAGCCTATCGAGCATTTTACTAGACTCTCTACCACTACTGGTAAAGTGATTATGTAGGTTGAAGACACTCTTTTATGGATGAAACCAATTGTATCTTTTCTCAAGGACCAAACACTACCTTCTGAAAAAGATGAGGTCTAGAAGCTCAGAAGACGAACAACTCACTTCGTCTTTTAGGACGATGTGCTATACAAAAGTGGGTTCTCACTATCCTTGCTCCGATGTATTGGAGGAGAAGAAGCTAATTATGTCCTCTGAAAAATTCATGAAGGGATATGTGAGAACCATACAGGGGATGGTCCTTGGCACGGAAAGTATTAAGACAAGGATATTATTGGCCCACCTTTAAAAAAGAAGAACAATAGTTTATCAGAAACATGTGATAAATGTCAACGCTGTACAACTATTCAAAGGCAGTCTTCTCAAGAGCTAAATGTTGTATCTAGCCCCTGACCATTTGCTAGATGGGGAGAGGAAATTTAAGCTTCGTAATTGTCGTTATTGATTATTTCACCAAATAGGTAGAGGTCGAGCCATCACTAAAACCAACACTTCCAAATTTATTTGGAAGAACGTCATTTGTAGGTTCAGAATCTCCCATTTAATTGTCTTAGACAATGGTCGACAGTTTGACAACAAGGTCAAGAATTTATGTAAGGAACTGGGTATTAAAAAACACTTTTCCTCCACAAATCATCCCCAAATAAATGGGCAGGTAGAGACCATCAATAAAATAATCAATGACGTAATGGATGTGTAGGAGATATTTGTAGACGGAGCCTCAAACTCCTTAGGCTAGGGTGTAGTGTCAAACTCATTAGCCCGGACAGTCGTGTAGAAATACAATGTGCACTCCGATTTGAGTTTGAGGCCATTATAATCGCGCAAGAGCTTACCATTAATCTTGAAATTGAGCACATAAAAATCTTTAGCGACTCGCAATTGGTGGTAGGGAAAATTAAAAGGGACATTTGAAAAAAATGATGAGAAAATGAGTCTATATTGCCTGAGAGTTCATGACCTTCAAAGACAGTTCAGAAGTTGTGAAATTACTAAAATTTTTCGAGCCGAAAATATTAAAGTCGATGCCTTGTTCCTGCTTGTCTTCTTGGGGATTGATGGTATTGATAGAGCCGTCCACGTAAAATTTGTAACATAGCCAAGCATCCTCCATCATGGATATTGAGCAAGAGCCATGTTGGATGGATCTGATAGTTGATTTTATAACTAGCGGAAATTTGACGGATGATCTGCGGATGGCTAGGAGCATTCGAGCTCAAGCACCGAGATATTGCATGATTAGGGGAGTCTTATTTCGCCAGAGTTTCACTCTTCCATACCTTCGGTGCCTTAGACCTTCAGAAGTAGCGCAAGTCTCGACAGAAGTTCATGAAGGTGTGTGCTGGAACCATCAGGGATCTCGAGCTCTAGCCTCAAACTTATAAGGTATGGATATTACTGGCCGACTATGAAGAAGGATGCTGTAGACTACATTAAGAAATGTGACAAGTGTCAGATGTTTGGTAACATCATCCATTCCCTGGCCGAAGAACTCACCCCTATACTTTGCGCTGCCCCGTTTAAGCAATGGGGTGTCGACATCCTCGGCCCATTTCCTACTTGCCTAAGGACAATTGAAGCTTGTCGTAATAGCAGTTGAATACTCTACTAAGTGGGTCGAGGTTGAGCCACTGGTTACTCTTTTAGAACCCAAGTTGAGGTCATTCATTTGGAAGTCCATCATTTGCAGATTTGGAATACCTAATGTCCTCATAATCGAAAACGGGAGACAGTTTGATAATGCCGAGTTCAGGAGCTTTTGCACCAATTTGGGGATTAACCACCGTCTGACATCTGTCGCACATCCTCAGTGCAACGGACTTGTCGAGGTCACGAATCGAATAATCCTCTAAGATCTCATAACCAGACTTGGGAAAGCTAGAGGAACTTGGTCGGATAAGCTACATTCTATACTTTGGACATATAGGACATCCTACAAAACTACAACTGGAGAGACCCTATTCATGTTGGCATTTGAGGTAGAAACTACCCTTCCAATCATGACTAGGTTATCGAGCATAAGAAGACTTGAACCCGAGGCCGAGGAACGATCAATAGAGCACCTTAACCTCCTTGAAGAAGTAAGAGAACAAGCCTCAATAAGGGTTGCCTCTTACTAAAACAAAACAGCCAAACACTTCAACAACAGGGTAAAGTCTAGGAAGTTCAGAGTTGGGGAGCTTGTGTTGAGGACGCAGAAGCTGCGGGTCATGCCCCGAGCAAGCTAGGGGCTACCGACAAGGACCTTTTGAAGTCATAAGACAGGTTCACAAGGGAGCCTACAGCCTAAGAGACACTTCGGGAAGACTACTGGCCAGACCTTGGAACGTAGATAATCTAAAGATTTACTGTTGCATGCCCCGTGTCTTTTTAGTTTCTTGGTTAACTGGCTTGCGTACCCTCGTTTAATGTTTAGAAGATTTTCGATTGAATAAATAGTGTTGGGATTTCTTCCTGCACAAAATGCTCTTAATCCCAATGACATAAAAACCTTGGCCCGAGCAAGCACATCAAAGTTTTGCCTTGGAGCAAGCACCACAAAGCTTTTCCTCGAGCAAGCATCCCAATCTTTCCCATCCTGGAACAATAGAGAAAGAGCTCGAGCTCAGGGTTCCACGAAATTAGAAAACATGATCCTCGAGTATTAATACCTTGGGACATAATCATAGAGATCCTTGAGCTTTTGTTTTATTAATTGGCATAAAGTTGTTTGAGATTCATACTAGGACTCTCCTCGAGCTTCAAGCTATAAATCAAAACTGCTCAAGATTTGTACTCAAGCTTCAAACTTAGATTAATTAAAACAAAGTTGCTAAACTTATATTTAGTCGCTCGATCTTGAAACTTGACATTCTTCGAGTTTCAAACTTGTTATTTAGAAAAGTTGCTCGACTTGTTAACGCTCCTAGATTTCAAATAAGGTGCTTGAGTTTAGTGCTTAATTATCCTCAAGATTTAAACTTCATTAGTTAAGCTTGCTCAAATGCGCGCAACAAAATGACCTCAAGATTTAAACTTCATTAGTTAAGGTTGTTCGAATTTGTGAAACAAAATGAACTCGAGATTTAAATTTCATTAATTAAGTATGCTCGAGTTTAGTGCTTAATTATTCCTCATTCTCACCTTCCGCGTCATCCTCGACCATAGTCTCCTCCAAGGTTGAGAGGTCGAATGCCATTAGTGACTTGAGAATAGGACGCCAGCCACTTGGATCGACATCGGGAAAGTTAGCCCTGAGGTAAGCTCGAGCCTGCTTGAAGGCATATCAGTAAGCCCTGAGTGCGTAATTGCCTTTGATGGAGGTGAGCTCGTCGGACTTCTTGAAGTCTTCAACAGCCTAAGCTCGAGTTTCCTCTACCTTGGCTTCAACTCCTTGTCTTTAACAACCCCGAGCTCGTTCTTGAGCCTCTTCACCTTAGCCTCAAGGGCGCCCACCATTTTGTCTTTCGCCTAGCAGTGGGCCTCGCGTTCAGCTATTCTCTTTTGTCAACGCTCCATAGCTTCAACGAGATCAACGGTTTTATTTGTATCATCCATCCCCTTCAGTGCTAAACCTTGGGCTATACTCAGCGTCTGTCAAAGTCAGGATCAACGATTAGTCACGAGTAGTTAAAACTAAATTTGAAAATGTCACGTAGTATACCTTTACCGTCTGGCCTCGAGCGTTTCAATCCCGGGGAGAGCCTTGATATCTATCCTATACCGATAAATAATGCTCGGGATCAAGGTGCACCTCTTGTAGTCCTCGAGTATTGAGCTCGTCGATGGCATAGGCTCATCTTCGAGGTCTACAACCTCGGGTGTATCCTTGGAATTGAAGGCCTCTTTTCGATCGTCGGAGGAGGAGGTGGCAACGACCCGGGGTCTGAGGGAGACAATTCGAAGTTTTCTCGAGGCCCCTCATAGTGACCATAGAGGTCTGACTTGGGGCCTCTTCCACCCCTTCTTCAAGCCAGAGACCCGAGCTTGAGGACCCTGGGGCTTCCTCGAAGCTGCAACGTTGATGGAAGTGGGGTCAAATGTCATCTCGAGCTCTGCATAACACAAACCAAATCAACAAGTTAGTTTTCCGAGGACAACATATAATGTTGGTCAAAACAATTATACGAACTCCCTACCTTTGACGCCTTTTACGTTGGCAATATCGATGATATCGTCACTGAGGAGGTGATCTAACTCGAAGGCTATGGGCTCGAGGTTCTTCTACATTTGCCTATCCTTCTCGAGCACCTCAAAATACACCTGGCCCCCGTTAAAATGACCAGTATTAGGCACCACACACCTAGGGTAAAGGGATGGTCAGGATCTTGAGAGGATATAAAAAAGTACCTCGCCTTCCATCCTTTAAGAGAGCTCGGCATCTTGGGGATTCTAAACCTACCCTGGGTCGATAAATAGACGAAGCAATTAAATGTTGTAGGGTAGGGGGTATTTATAGGGAATCATAGAAGTTGAGAGGCCTCCCAATCTCCACCATCCATTCCCTAACGCATTGTATACATTTAACAGACGAGACATATGGCGTACCAGATGAGGCCACGTGGCATCATCTTGTTGGCCTCATCCCATACAAGGACGAACATGACACGTGGTTGGCTGATCATGCCTTTTCCAAGGCTGATCATGCCTAATTTCCATGGCTGATCATGCCTTTCCCAAGGCTGATCGTGCTTTTTACTTAGCTAATCATGCCTAATTTCCATAGCTGATCATGCCTTTCCTAAGGCTGATCATGCTTTTCCCTAGCTGGTCATTCCTTTTTCAAGGCTGATCATCCCTAATTTCCATGGTTGATCATGCCTTTCCCAAGGCTGATCATGCCTTTTTCAAGACTGATCATGCCTAATTTCCATGGCTGATCATGCTTTTCCCATTGGCTGATCATACCTTTTACTTGGCTGATCATGCCTTTTTCAAGGATGATCATGCCTAATTTCCATTGCTGATCATGCCTTTTCCTACTAGGCCTCGGTATGCATCACACCCCAGAACCCTAAGCATAAAGCTCTGGCATGGATGTACGGGGGCCAGTGATAATCCCAAAATTGGGAGATGCTCGATCTCCAAACCTGAGGAGACTTTCCTCGTTTTTGTGGTGCTTGTAGTCAACATCCTCGAGATACTCTGCTCGGGACCCATCACATCGAGCAGATTTTGCTATCAACGTTCCTTATCTCCTAGGGCTCCTCCATATGTCAAGTCTTGCCTCATTTCAATAACGATAGAACCCTATCAGTTGTGCATTACCTAATCCTCATCAAATTATGGCACTAAAGTCCTATTATCGTCCAAACATTAGGAGAACACCAAGCCAACTCACGCATGACTTCCAAGTGCACTAGGACTCCTAGGGATCTTAGTGCTATAGTCCTACTAAGAGTCCACCACCTAGTTCTATAAATATATCATTCTCACTCATTATCAATGTACGTTTTTACACACAATTTACAGCATATATTCTTATCATATTCTCTCTCTGACTTAAGCATCGGAGAGGCGACGAGGACAACCCTCGACGTATTCGTTTCAAGTACCGGAAGATCTGTTCGTGCTCATATACAATCGTCAAGTTCAGATTTCAACAGGTGCGATTTTTGATAGCATCAAATAGAAACAAAAAATTTAACTTTTTTCCAATTATCCTCAATGGTGGTTGAATCTTCGTTGTTTCAAACTTGAATATAACCTCAGAGTGTGACGTATGTGCTGATATAATTGTCAAGTTCCATCCACCTGTCTCGATCCTCCAGTGAGCTTCATCAATTTGTACTTCTCAGAATTGTACATCATCCTCAACAAATCATGTTACGTGCCCGTTCACGTAGATTTTTGGAGAAGAATGTTTGATGATTTGGGGTTAGGTTTTACCATATTGAGTTTTTTATTCTTGCACGTCTTTTTCAAAAAAGAAAACAAACATAATGACAATATTATATTAAGAAGTTTGTTTTAATCAATTGGAAATGATATTGCTACTTGTTTCGCGTGTTTTTAATCCTCCAACAATTAAAGAGAAACAGGGGTCAGACGATTGTGTAAGAAACAAATCTCTTGAAACAAAGTCCCAAAAAGGGGTATATTTACTATTGAAGGATTACAATTGGAAA
>CAIGRO010156308.1:0-12615 GCA_903798355.1 Fraxinus baroniana | reverse complement strand
AAGATGTTGATAACTCTGTTGAGATTGTTTTACCCTTTGAAAATACATTTGGATTTACACCGTGTAAAAGGACTAATATTGCTGCAATCGCTAAAAGTAGAGATGTTAAAGTGTTGGGGATGACTTTGCAGTACATAATATAGGTCAGGGATTAAATGTGCAATTTTCTCTCTAAAAATTGCCTTTGGAATCTGATAATCTGATTTTCTTAAATTTGACTGAAACCCTCCAACTCCAAGGTTCAGTGTCAGAGCCTCACAGGTTTCTCTATTGATTGTTACAATTGCATGTAGTGTACTAGGATTAATCCAGACAGGACAATATTTGGAACACAAAAACCCACACTAATGTGTGTTACTTAAGTGTTAAAAAAAAATAATAATAAAAAATCGGTCGAACAAAGTCAAAACGTAATTGCATAAAATAAAACGTGTTAGAAAGAGAGAAAAAAAAAACAAATTAAAAGTGATAAGTATACTATGGACGACCACATGAGATAAGATTTATTATATGTGAAAACTTTACAATACTTTTTTACTCTTACAACTTTTCCTTGCGTAAAACTAGAACAATCAAATGTACAACACCAAATTGCGCATACCATTTTTCACTCGTTACTCTTGAAACTCTCATAATTTGTGATTCAATAAAGAAATTTCCTCCACCCGCTTCTTTCTGCTCTCAAAGAAACTGGCAAATAAATTCATGATTTCTTCCACACAAAGAATTCTATATTTGTTTCCCTAAAAGAACTCTTGTATTTAATAAATATCGATTATATCCAACAATCTCAATCTCGACCCAAAATTTCTCTATGTAGATTATCTATAGCTCTTTCTAGATTTAAAGGTTTTGTTAGACATACCAATTATTTAGAGCATTGAATTTTCTCTCTTTCCCTTCTTTTTTAAATTTTATTTTGAATAGTTAAAAGACACATAAATTGCAATACGTAGAATCCACGTGATACCAATTTTAGCTCGAATTTTTATTCATTAGATATCAATATCAGTATCCTATAAGTGCTTCAATTTACTTATCACGTAGACTACTACTATTCAAAAAATGCCATTGAATATGTTGTGACCTTTTTGTGGTCGACAAACATCTTCGGTCTTCCATTGTTTTGATGCAGCTCATTTCGAAGGTCAAGTTTCAAAAGGAAAACCACGTGAATTATCTATTGCATCCATCCAAAAATTTCAAATTATAGTACAAAATGAGAAATATGGGGAAAAAAAATAGCATTAATTTTACCTCAAAACTTCTAGTAATAGCCATTGGTTTCCTTTGACAAGCCGATTTAGGCCAGAAGATATTTTGTTGGATTAAGGTTGTATTTTTTGATTTTTCAAAAGATTGCCATTTGTACTATAAATCGTATGCGACAATACGGATGTTGGAGATGAGCTTAGGGCAGATGATAAAAGATATAGCAAATGACGTTATTTGAGTCGAAAATTTAAAATATATATATATATATATATTATTCACGTTGATCCGTAATAATGCGATCTACATAGTAATGCTTATTATAATTTTAAACTTAATTCCTTAAAGCATTTCGAAAAAAAACTCTTTATTTACAAAGAGCATTGCATGCATAATAAAGATCATTTATAAATTTAGAGTATAATTTTTTATACACAAGATACTCCAAATTTAAAAATGCTCTCTATTATGCATAAGATACTCCTTAGAAGTAAAGAATTTTTTGTTGGCTGAAACTTTGAGAATTTATATATAGCTTCAGTAATTATTTTCCTACTACTATTAAGAAAGAGTAAATTATTTTCCTACTACTACTATGTGGGTGTTTGGTGGGAATTAAAATTAGATTTTTAGTAGATTGTGATAGATGTTTTTGAACTGTGTAGTTGAAAAGCTATGTGACCCTTGAAAGATGTGGTTAATATTGAATGTTTGACTTAAACTTAGATTAAAATCTGATTTTAATCCGTACCAAACATGACTTATTTAGATAGATAAGCACAACAAGCTTTTGAGATCATTGGTGTTTGTCACTAATTTACAAGTTAGTGTCCCGCTCCAGGGCTTGGACCAGAGTTCTTAATTCCTCCAAGTGTTTGATTAGCATTGATGAATTGGTGGCCTTCACCAGGACTGGGTCTGGCCTTGACAGCTTTTAGAGACAACGAATACACTATTGAACTGCCAATGTCTCCCGTGGCAGTGAGCGGGCTGCGAACCTCGACTGCATTCGGATGACGAGCTTCGGCCACAAAGAAAGCTGAGCCGAAGATGAGGATCAGGAACAAGAAACTGAAAGATTTAAGCGCTTCACCCATGTCCAAAATGAGCAATGAACAAGTTCAGAGAGAAAGAGAGTTTATGTGAAAAAAAGAAATATTGAAAGTTGTATAATTTTGTGCAGCATGGGAGGATCTGACGACTAATTTATAGTAATAAGAGGAAGGGAAAAGTACCTGGAGTCTGGATAAGTCATCAAATCAAACAGACGTCAGTATTTATAATGCTAATGGAAATTTACACATCCCCACTTACGTGATTCGGACTTTATTGTTGTGTTGTTGCAGTATCTTTTCGGGCGAAGGCAAATATTTTGAGTTGGGCACAATCAAATTATGTATAAATCAAATACTTTGTTCTTGATTTTTGAATGAATCATATTTGACTCAAGACAATACAAATTTACATTTAAAAAATATTTCTTTTAATCATTTCACCCATTTGATTTTGAAGAGTCATTTTATTAACGTTTTGTTCATCACAAGAAAATGCATATGTACGTTTAAAAATCTTATAATTTATTTGATATAAACAATCAATTCAAGTAATTGAAAGGAAAAACATATAACTAATTTCAATACTAATAATCAATCAAATAAATATAATTATTTAAATATAAGTCAAATTGGATATATTGAGTTCAGATACATTCTATATACACAGTTTTATAGAAGAAAATAAAAATTTGGGTTTTAATTACTTGAAAAAAAAATTTGATTGGAAGGTAAAAATTTGTAGAGAAATTACATACAAATTTTAAAAAATTAGAAGGGTTAGGATTTTGTTGAAAAAGTGAGGAAAATAATAAAAGAAAATAAGAGAAAAGAGAAAAATTCAAATTTGTCATAATGTTGTTCCTGTTTGGTGGAGATTAAAATTATATTTTTAGTAGATTTTGATAAAAGTTAAACAATTATAAATTTCGTGAAATATGTTATTAAAATTAATTCTTAACTTTGATTAAGATTAAAATATAGATTTCAAAAAAATTCTCACAAGCTCCGGTCCGCCAGTGTCTTCACACACACACACACACAATTGTAGACTCATTGTGTGTACTTTATGCATTTTGTTTCCCCCAGTTTGGCTCCTGATGTAATAATTATTTTGAATTTCTTTTATATTGTTTATAGCTAAAGAACTATTCTCTAGAAATAGTTTAGACAATAACCCCCTTTTTTCGCCCTGAACTCCGTGGAGGAAAGATGTTGATAACTCTGTTGAGATAGTTTTCACAACATATTAAAGTCTGATTTTAATCCAATTAAAATTGAAAAAATATAGTTGTTATTGAGTCCAACTCGTCTAATAAAAGTCAACAATAACGATTAATTTTTCAATTTTAATCCGATTTTAATCTTTAGCGAACGGGCCCTAAAAGAGCCAAACATTGGCAAGACAGGTGTTGACATATCCCGTCGTCGTAATTATTATTTTTTTTTTGCCATCAACCACTTCATCTTCTCCACTTTCTCACTTTCCCACTCCGTCTTCTCCATTTTTCTACTCAATTAATCATACCTCTTTACGTTCAATTAATTCCCACGTTCACCTGTAAGATTCTTCTTCTTCTTCTTCTTCTTCTTCTGCTATTTGAGTTTTTTTTTTCGTTCTTCTCTATATATATCCTACTTTAATTTTGTAAACCAATCTTGTTTTTGCGAAGTTTTCGTTGTCTGACATTGAAATTAAGAAATAGATTGCTCAAATAAAGTATTTTCCCAGCTAATGTCAAATTTTTTTCAGTAGTCTTCAATTTTTTGCTGGTATTTTCTATTATCGATTTTTGATTCATTGGGTTATTAGAAACATGATCAAACAGGCTTTTGATTCCTTCAGATTAAATGAATTGTTCTTATCGTATGATATAAAAAAAGAAAATGGTTTGTCTCTCCGTTCTTGACGGAGATAGGGGCTTTGTCTCCATTAAGCACGGAGACATGCTTGTGTCTCTGTGCTTAACGGAGACACGGGCTATGTCTCCATCTAGCATGGAGAATTCTGCTAATTATTTTATGGGATGTTGATTTGGCAGCAAACAAGCTTCGAAGAGCAAGAACAGATGGCAAGAGTGGGGAAAAATTGTGGATCAAGCATTGTTGGTTACGGAAGAAGTAGGGATGAAGAACATCTAGTAGTGACGACATAGAGGGTGCATTTCATCAAGACAAACCTCTGAGGAAGAAAAGATACCACCGACACACACCTAGCAAATTCAAGAGCGTATGCATTTTTTTTTTTTCCAAACTAGCTTCTTATGATGGAGAAATGGAAATTATAACCTTGCTATGTTGGTTTTGTTTTGATGTTTAAATTTTCAATTTAAAATAGCTGGTGGTATGCTATGAAGTCTATCTTCTTCACATTAAGAGAAAAAAAAGGGACCCAATGGAGGTAGGGCTCGTGCCTTCATTGCGGACGAAGGTAGTCTGTGCCTCCGTTGCGCACGGAGGCATCCATGATGGAGGTCGACCACCAGCCCAAGCGCCAGAGAGGATTATAGGCTGTTGTTGCCAATGGATATCCCATGCAAAGACTGTACCAGTCTACCAGAACAACCTCCCTCCTTCAAACAGAGGAAAAATAGAAAACTATTACATAGTATTTCACAAAGCCACGGAAGATAACTGGAGAACCTAACTAAGAAAGTCTCACAGAACATTCCAATTTGTAAGGCCCAGACCACACACAATATGAAAATCGAGACAAAACTTTAACTAAAACAGTAAAAGAAACTGTAGAAATTAAAGAATGAACACAAAAATTATTTCGGCCTTAAGCTCCGGAGGTTCGGTGACCGCTTCTAACACCTACATCCGCCGTTGAGCATTCATAAAAAAGATTATGCTCAAATGCACAAATCAGCCACAAAATGGCAACCAAAGTTACAGAGAGTTCAAGAAAGTGATATGAAACTTATCTATCAATAGTACAACAGAATATAACCCACGATTCACCCAGAAATCATCAAGAACACCTTCAAACACACACTCAGAGGAATCACTAAAAAACTCACAATATTTACACAGAATATTACAAACCAAAGGTAGATCACTAAGAACCTCACAATATTTACACAGAATATTACAAACCAAAGGTAGATCTAACTATTACAATACTTTAAATCAGAGATTTAAAGTGAAAACAGCTATCAAGAATCAACTCTCTCTTTCTCTCATTTTCTCTCAAACGGCAGAAACCCTAGAAGTCTCCAGAAAAATAAATCGACTTCGAGTCAAAAGGTCTCCAGCCAAAGTATATAGGGAGTCCAGCATCCAACGGTCCAAGTTAAACCACGCGTCATTCATTTGGGCAAAGATGCCTTAATTTAAAAGGCGCGAATCATAAAATGCGAGTACTCCAAAATGCTAGGAGCATAAATGGGCTGGGTTGCAGTCCAACATTCTCTACCTTGCTACCAGATTTTGGACTGTTAGTGCATCCAGGAACATAAATCCTAATCGTTTCATTTGCTCCAAGTATTCACTTTGCAATATAAGCAGATATCATATTGGCTTCTTGTGAAGTCCAATTTTAACACAAATGCATCAAACTTGTTGTACCATTGTCTGGGCGCTTGTATCAGCCCATACAAAGATTTTTTCAACAAGCAAACAATTTTATTTGGATGACCTTTTTCATATCTCATAGACTACCTCATGTAAATAGTTTTATCAAGTTCACCATACAAGAAAGAAGTTTTGACATCGAGTTGATCAAGTTCCCATTTAAATTGAGCAACAAGGGCAAGCAAACATCTAATGGTAGTGTATTTAACCACAGGAGAAAAAATTCCAGTGTAGTCTATACCCTTCTTTTGTGTGAAGCCTTTAGCTACTAATCTAGCTTTGAATCTTATTTTATTATTCCCACCTTCACCATGCTTGATTTTGTAAATCCATTTACAATCTATAATTTTTTGCCTTTCAGATTTTTCAACAAGTTCCCAAGTATTATTTTTCAATAAAGAACCCATTTTTTCTTCCATAGTAGCTTTCCAGTTTTTTTACTTTCCTTACTAGTTATGGCATCATCATAGGTGTTTTACTTATTTTCAAATTGTTCTTAAAAAGTAAACAAGGAAACAAAATTTTCTTTGTCAAATCTGGTGGAAGGCCTGATAAGTCGTCTCTCTCTATCCCTTGTGAGTTGATACTCATCTAAAGGTAAAGGAGAGGAAACAGATTGGTCTATGTCTTCAGGATGATCAGAATCAATACCAGGTACAGTAGCAACATTTTGCTCAAGATTTTCAACAACAGGTACAGAATTATCCAGGCTATAACTAGATGACTCCACCTCAATTTGAACATCATTTTCAGTTAGTTTATTATCTTTTCCTTCAAGACAAGGCATCTTCAGATTTAATCGAGTCTGTACCCTTTATCATGTTCATCATATCCCAAAAACATACATTTAAGAGATCTAGGTTCAAGTTTACCAATGTTCTGATGAGTATAAGCAACACATCCAAAGAATTTCAAATAGGAATAATTCACAGAACAGTTAGACCAAACAACTTCAGGAATAGCAAAATTCAAAGCACTTGTGGGACTTCTATTAATCAAATAAGCAACTGTTTTAACTGCTTCATCCCAAAACATTTTTGGCAGACGAGAACTCAACAACATACATCTGACTTTATTTAACAAAGTTTTATTTATTCTTTCAGCAACACCATTTTATTGTGGTCTATATGTAACTGTTCTGTGTTTAACTATACCATGTTCTTTACAAAAAGTGTTGAATTCAAAATTACAGAATTCTAATCCATTATCAATTCTCTAGATTTTTATTTTCAAATCAGTTTGATTTTCTACGTGTGCTTTCCATTCCTTAAAAACAGAAAAGGTCTCATCTTTAGATTTTAACAAAAAATTCAAATTTTTCTTGAGAAATCATCAATGATCAGCAAGTAATATTTGTAGCTAGATAGAGTAGACACAGAAGCAGGACCCCACAAGTCAGCATGCAAGTATTCAAGTCTTTGCTTAGATTTATGTGTTCTAGTTAGAAAAGGAAGTTTTACTTGTTTCCCAATTATGCATTGTTCACATGAATCAAAATCACCAATGTTTAAGTTTCCAAAAACACCTTTAGATTTCAGAAAATTCAATCCCTTTTTGCCAATATGACCAAGCCTTTTATGCCACAGTTTAGCCAAAGTAAAGTTTTCAGAAATAGCACCAGCAATCAAACCCAACAAAGGTTTAGCCTTCAGATAGTACAAACCATATCTCTTAGGGGAAGATATGATTAAGTCATTTCCTTTAAGAATGTTGATATATATCTTTTCCCCATATTAATATTAATCTCCATGTCATCTAACATACCTAAGGACACCAAGTTCCTTTTCGGATCTGGGACAAATCTAGTTTCCTTTAATATCAAAACATTTCCATTTTCTGAAAGCAGTTTAATAGTCCCAATTCCACTTATTTTACAGGCATGGTTATTTCCCATTATAACGTGCCCTCCTTTTGTATTAACAAAATCAACAAAATAGTTTTTGTTAGGGCACATATGAAAAGAACACCCTGAGTCAAGTATCCACTCATCGTTCAGTTTTTTTCCAACACTGACCAGGACTAAACCATTTTCATTTTTGGTTTTACTATAGGCAAGTGCATTATTTCCTTCTTCAAAAACTTTATCTTTTGAATCATTTTTCTTCTTAAATTTCTTAAAACAATCTTTAGCAAAGTGACCAATTTTACCACAGTAGTAACACCTTTTGCCCTTAGCATTGGTTTTGGTCTTATTCCTTTCAGTCCATTTTTTATTTCCTTTAGAAAACTTAGGATGATAATCAGATTTACTAAAAACTTTTCCTTTTGATAACAAATTTATTCCAGTGTGACTGGTACTTGACTCAGCCTTCATTTCTTGTGCCTTATTTTTCAAAGCATTGATTATGACATCAGTACTGAGATCATCCCTACCATATTCTAAGAC
Organism: Fraxinus baroniana; assembly: GCA_903798355.1. Lineage (NCBI taxonomy): Eukaryota > Viridiplantae > Streptophyta > Magnoliopsida > Lamiales > Oleaceae > Fraxinus > Fraxinus baroniana. The sequence continues at coordinate 4,389 of CAIGRO010156308.1, read as the reverse complement.
AACCTTAATGTCCTTATATCTGCCACGAATGGAGTTTAACAAAACTATAGCCAATTGATCTTTTGTACAATTGGCCAAGTCTTGGGTAAATTTAGTAAATCTGTTCAGTTTTCATCCAAATCAACTGAAGGATCCATTTTGAAAGAGAAAAACTGTTTTAAAAGAAAACATTTGTTGAGAGTAGTTTTAGTCACAAATGTGGCATGAAGCTTGGTCTACAGTTCAGCTGCAGTTTTAGTTTCACCTATGTTTCTTATCATATTTTCAAACAAATATAAGAAAATAGTGCTCCAGGCAATTTCTTCAAGTTCAGTTTTCTTAGTAGGATTAATATCAGCAGGCCAAGTATCATCAATGGCTTTAGCACATTTCATTTGCATCAAATAGCTTTCATTTTCTGACTCCACAAGTTAAAATCAATTTTTTCATCAAATTGACTAACTTTAAACTTAGCAGATGACATATTTAGAAACAACCCAGGCACACAGTCAGATGAAAAATCACAGAGTGTAATGAAAGAAGGAATTCAGTGTAATCACAATTAGAAATCACAGTAGTACACAAAGTACAAGAAGATTTTCACAAACAACAGATATCAATCAGAATAAACAAACCAAGATTCAAGAGAATACACAATAACAGAGATCAAAAACTATGTTTCAGTGATCACTCCAGCAAGATTTTCCAGGAACACGCCCAAACTTGATTTATCTCAAATTCCAGGAGCTTTGCAGGAGCCTCGGGACAAAGATTAGTCTCAAGGGGGTTACAACGGTGTACGGAAAATCAAGGTACGATCAAGAAACCCTAATTTTAAAAGTAGACTTTAAAATTAAAAGATCGCACCAAGCGAGTTTATATAAAACTCAATCTCGTGATTTTCTCAAGAGCAGATTCAAGATCCTTCAGGTTCTGAAGTAAATCTGCCTCCTTCTCAAAGATCCAGGTAACTTATTCTTTCAATCCAAAAGCTCTTATACCACTGTAAGGCCCAGATCATACACAATATAAGAATCGAGACAAAACTTTAACTCAAACAGTAAAAGAAACTGCAGAAATTAAAGAATGAACACAATAATTATCTCGGCCTAAGCCCCGGAGGTTCGGTGACCGCTTCTAACACCTACATCCCCCGTTGAGCATCCATAAAAAGGATTATGCTCAGATGCACTAATAAGCCACAAAATGGCAACCAAAGTTACAGAGAGTTCAAGAGAGAGATATGAAACTTATCTCTCAACAGTACAACAGAAGATAGCCCACGATTTACCCAGAAATCACCAAGAACACCTTCGAACACCCACTCAGAGGAATCACTAAGAACCTCACATATTCACACAGAATATTACAAACCGAAGGTAGATCTGACTATTACAATAATTTAAAACAGAGATTTAAAGTGAAATTAGCTATCAAGAATCAACCCTATCTCTTTATCTCTTTTTTTCTCTTTTTCTCTCAAATGGCAGAAACCCTAGAAGTCTCTAGAGAATGAATTGACTTCCAGTCAAAAGGTCTCCAGCCAGAGTATATAGGCCGTCCAGCATCCAATGGTCCAAGTTAAGCCACGCGTCATTCATCTGGGCAAAGACGCCTCACTTTAAAAGGCGTGAGTTGATAAAACACGAGTTCTCCAAAATGCTGGAAACATAAATGGGCCGGGTCGTAGTCCAACAATAAAGAATACAAATATACCGATATTATGAATGTTGACTTAATTATTTTTCATAGGTTGACATCATTCCCAAAGATATAGTAGGGTTTTACGTGAGAATAATAATGATATTACTCGAGAAAGATTATTTTAGAAAATAGGAACATTGTTTGTCAAGAGTAAAAAAGTATAGTCAATTATTTGTATTGATTTTAAAGTGGAAGAATACGAGGATTCGAGGTCCTACGGATTTTAATTAATTGAGTTTTAATAAAAGCTTCATAGTTGGTTAAACGTCTGATATTTAGTTAATTATTTGAATTTATTTTGCAATCATCGGTCTTCATAAAATTGTGCCATTTCAGTTAAGGTAGTATCAATACAAATCTAATATGTAGGCCTCCCCAAAATGATATCTTATTTGTTTTAATTTATAAAAGAACAATCAAAAAAGAAACTAAGTTATAACTTCGGTTGCAATAGAATAGTTAGAACGGAAAACCGTAATCTAATAAAAGATGTAAGTGGTAATTGGGTCAAATAGTCTATTTCATAATACACTTTGGGATTTTAGCCTTTGACCATAATAATATTTTAAATCATAATTTAGAAACTACATAATATACCCTTTATCAACAAAATGTAATTTCCTCTTTTCTCAAATTAATTGAATTCTCAAAACCCTAAATCTAAGCTGCGCATCGATCTTCTACTTTCCCTAAGTTACCTCTCTCTCTCTCTCTCTCTCTCTAACTCACTGTGTTGTAAGTACAATGTTACAAAAACAACCCGATACCAGAATTGATCTGATACCATTTGTTAGGATTGATATCACTCGTTGTGACACCAATCAATGGATTGAGATGTTGAAGTTATGTGGCAAAGAAATAAAGTATTTGATCAAGAACAAAAGAATAAAAGAAGACAAGAATATAATGGAGGAATTAGTAGATTTTATTGCACCACAAGAAATAATGGAGAAGAGAGAAAATTACAAAGATCCTATAATTCTAGTAATCTATTTTCTCACATGTAATTGTGTTACAAAATTGTATAGAAGAGCCTAGTATTTATAGGGAACATGTAGGGGACGTCCAAGACCTCTTGGTAGAGTTGTTGATGAAGTAGAATGCCCAAAATACGAGTCCAAAACGAAGTAGGAAACAAAACGCGGAAAAATCGGAACAGCAAGCGGGCGCTTGAGCGCCACACCCCGGCGCTTGAGCGCCGGGGCTGGCGCTTGNTGATGAAGTAGAATGTCAAAAATACGAGTCCAAAACGAAGTAGGAATCAAATCATGAAAAAAACGGAACAGGGGCTGTAGCGCTTGAGTGCTACACCCCGGCGCTTAAGCGCTGCGTCTCGGGCCAAAAATTTCCAAAGTTGTTCCAAAGCAAATTTTCTCAATTCCGAACTCTTCTTCAAGTCCAATATCAATTTCCAACTCCCAATGGATTTCCAAAATAGAACTTCAACTTGATATAGGATTCCAATAGCATTCCAAACTTGAATTCTTCATGATGTGCACTTCAATTAGAATTCTTCATACTTCAAATACTTCAACAAAAGAATTCGGGTCACACCCAAATTCTAACACTCGTAGTAATATCTAAAGTGTTAGTGTTCCATTGGTATTTTGACAGTATATAACAATATTGCTTGATATTTGCAGGAAGAAGCCACATGGATACGGTGTCTGAATTTGTGTTCCCAAAAATTGTTGCGCTGCTATGCCCAAACTTGGACGAAAAAACGGAGACTCTTCGAAGGAAAATACGATTACTGAATACACGAAAAGAGGATAACTTACGAAATGCAGCACGTCATTCTGGAAAAAAACGCAAGAGAGAGTTTGAAGATTGGATGGATGACGTTGAAGAGATTATAAATGGTTTTGAAACCTTGGAACAACGAGTACGACAACGCAACAGATTTTATCATGTTATCGAACGACAGAATTTGGCTGAACAGCTTGAAAGAATGACCGAGAAAGCGACGGCACTTGTTGACCAAAGTGAGTTTTCTAGCGGGCTTTTTCTTGAGGTTGATGAGAGTATTGACCGGTTATTGTTAATACCCCAACCGAACGGCCGAACATTTGAACAAAATTCAAATGACATTTGGACATCATTAATGGATGTCAACGTCGTAAGCATTGGCATTTACGGAATGGGAGGAGTAGGCAAGACGACTCTGGCAAGGCATGTCCATGATAAGCTCTTGAGGGAATCCACATTCTCCGGTCGTGTTTATTGGGTCACCGTCTCTCAAGAGTGCATCATTTACAAATTGCAAAGTGACATTGCCCAAGTACTGAATCTAGATATCAAAGATGAGAAAGATGAGGGGAAAAGGGCAGCTAAACTCTTCCAGAAATTCCAGACATTGGATAGATTTGTGCTTATACTGGATGATGTTTGGAAACAAATTGATGCAGAGAAGACGGGCATTCCTCTTAAAAAGGATGGATGCAAGTTGGTCGTAACAAGTCGATCGGAAGAAGTTTGTCAAGGTATGGACTGCCAGAAGATTATAAAAGTGAACAAACTTTCCGAGCAAGAAGCTTTGGACCTATTCTTCAAGAAACTTAATCGTGATAAACTATCTGTAGAAGTTGAAGAGATTTGCAAGAAAATGGTAAATAGATGTGATGGTTTGCCTCTTGCACTCATCACATTGGCTGGAAGCGTGAGAAGCGTGACTGACATTTGTGAATGGAGAGATGCATTAAAAGG
>CAIGRO010156299.1:0-10516 GCA_903798355.1 Fraxinus baroniana | reverse complement strand
CGCCGCGTAGGCGCGCTTTTTAGAATAGATGTTTTAACATCTCTATACATATGCAAAAATAAATAATTATGTCACTTTTAAATGTAAAATAAGGTTTCAATTCAAATTCATGTTTAAAATTTAAAAAACATGCATGTATTCATATATTTAATTGATATAAAATAATTTAAATGAGACAAATGACGATCTTTTTCAAAAAAGTGACAAAAAGTGCCACTTTTCTTGTTCTCATTTTCACACACACCTTTCATGTATCACTTGAATTGATCTAAAGTTGATTTTTCCAATATATTAATTTGATATGATTCATACAATCTAAGTTTTTATTATATACTAACTCAAGATTATTAATTTAAAGATGGAATTTCATATGTATTAGAAAACAAATCTCAACAACGTCAAAACCAAACAAAATATGAACTACTTGAATAAAAAATTAGAAATAATTTAGACTGTATTAGGTTTTTGATGTTATGTAATTGACAATTCTGTGAATAAAGACTAAAATTGACAAGTTGTAAAAGGTCAAGGAGTAATATGCAATATGTCAAAAGTATGTTTTTAGGTCTAGAGTTTCAAGATAGGAAAAGAAGGAAAAATGGCGCGGATTTTCACTAGACTGTCGCCAATGTTTGACTCGAGCTACAAAAATAGAAATATCATCGCTAGACTATCGCCTCTTCTTCGCTTGAGCGACAAGCTATCATTTGACTGTCGTTGAGCCCTCGTTCGAGCGACAGTGTTATCCGAGAAATTTTTAATTCGTTTTTTAAAGGTTTTTTTCCCGATCCATTCATTTTATAACCTACCTATAAATACTTGAACGCCACATAACGGATTTTCGAAAGGTTGAATATTGAGCAAATATAGTTATTCCATATTCTTTCCATCTTTGAAGCTTTCAACCTTTATTATCCATTGAAATCTTTTCTTAGCGGTGAAAAACATCAGTTTTTCTATCCAAATACCAAACTATTACTTCATCTACATCTATCAGAGTTGCTGAATATCAAGAGAAGGTAACTAGAGTTCCAATTGGTGAAGAACGTAGTGTTTTTCGTGCATCCACAAGAGATAGACAATTCCACAAAATTAGGAGTTGCTATAGGAGAGTAGAATCTAGGAGAGCTTTGGAAATTGTAGTTGGAATTGGTGTAGGAGCACATAATTCATGAGAGCTCTAGGAATTGCAGTTAGGAGATTAGATAGTACGTGTCGTCATCTAGTCAGTAGACTGTAAGTTAAAGAATCGTTTATAGTAGATATTTGCCCAGCAAAGTGCCTAAAATTTTTACCCAATTGGGGTTTTCGTGATCATTTTTGTGTTTTTTATTACTTACTATATTTGTGGTATTTAAACATAGGAAAATTGGAATTGCGTGTTTATCATCTAGAATAATAATTTAATTAGTGACTTGTTGCTAATTAATTCTAAAAATAATTTTAATTCCGCATTAATACATATTCACCCCCTCTAGGTATTTTTAGGGTCGAACTACGTAACTTTCAATTAGTATCAGAGCCTTAATTCGATTCCTAACCCTTTTTAATTTCTAGATAAGTTAGTCGTTGTCCGTGCCTCCGTTCTTTGAGGGTAGCAATTATGCTTATTGAAAAGTTCGAATGAGAGTTTTTCTTAAAGTTTTGGATGAGCTCATTTGGATGAGTGTTCAAATTGGGTGGACTCCACCTTCAACTATTGTTGCTGGTGTAGTTACACCTACTTATATTTCACTGTGATAAGTGTAACTAAAGCAGTAAAGCCTTACATGCCCTATTCATAGTTGTGTCTGTAGAAGAGTTTATTCTAAGGAAGTTTGGGATATTCTAGAAACCACACACAAGGGAACTGAAATTGTGAAAAACTCTAAACTGCAGATGTTGAACTCTAGGTTTGAAGAATAATATTAGGATGGTAACTTAGGAAAGACGAAATAGTTTATTTTGTTAAAAAATCTTAGAAGGTGATGAGGAACAGAAGAAAGCCTCAAGACCTACTAAACAACGTAGGGTCGATCGTCCTACATATCGACAACAACCTCTGAGCAGGTATGAGCCTAGGTTTATTCCCACATGCCATCATTGTGGTGTACCGGGACACACAAGACCTAGGTGTCGTAAATTTGTTACTAGAGTAAGAAACAGGACTTTTCTAGCAAGGTTAACTTTCTTGCCAATCAAATTAGTCATTTAACTGAGATGATGACTCCATTAACTAAAATCACTTCTACTTCTAAGAAGGTTTGGGTTAAAAAGAGTGATCTGAAAGGTCGTGTGAGTGATCATGCTCTTAAAGTTAAGAGCATCCATATTTCATGGTGAGTCGAGTAAAAGGTGCATGCATGGGTAGTTCATAGAGTCCATTTGTTCTTGCGTGCATATTATTTGCTTGTGTTTTTGCCTTTATTCTGTTTTATGTTTTTTATTTGGTTTGGTATTTATTTGTTTAAAAAGAATTGTGCTCTAGACACTTAATGATGTACTGAAACATAGCATTTGTGACCAAGTAGGCATTTATCTATTCTATACTATCATTTCAATCACTTGATTTATTTTAATGTGGAGTATTGAGTATATGTTTCTTCATGTACCATTTGTACAACACACTGTGATCTTGTAAGTGAATCTGAACCACATGTGTGAGATTCGAGATGACTGTCATTTGTTGATAATGTGATCTTAAACGTGAATTGACCTACATTTAGATGACATTTGCTCATGATAAATCTCTCTGTATTATTTAATAAATAAAATAAAAATGGGTTTTGATTCATCTTATACGTTTATTCGAAACCTATTTGACTGAGTAATTAAGTCCGATGGGTTTCTTATAACTTGGTACCTATGATCAACTGACTAGGGTTAACCGGCCTAAAGCTCGTTACAGGGGTCAATTTAGTCGTTTAATGGACAAGAGTCTGCATATAAGATGCAATTTATGAGAAAAATGACGTAAAAAATTATTTGCTCAAATTTAGGGGGAGAAAAGAAAAATATTTATGTAATTGAGCTCATTTTCAGGTTCTAGAAGTCATTTGGGTTTGACTTTCATTACTAAGGAAAATTCTTATTTAATGGTGATATTCGCATGTCCTTTCTTACCAATTTAAGGTTTGAAGTCATGTTCACGAGAGAATAGTGACACTTAATACGCGTGAGTCACTTGTACACTTTACTCCATTTGAACTTGATTAAGTACGTGGGAAAGTTTCTATAAATAATGCTATACTTGTGCATACATGTATGTTTGAAGTTCATCGAGTGGTCAATGACTTAAATTTGCTTCATTTGAATATTATTGAGAAAATAAGAATTTTTTTTTTACATATTGTTTTAAAAAATGCTATATTTTTATTTTCAAAAATTTAGTGCTATTTTTGTCAATAAGATTTTCGCTGGCTTATCACTCGCTCGAGCGACAGACTGTAGTTTTGAACTTTAACATTATTTTTTCAGAATTTTTACGCATTTTTCCCATTTATTCTCTTGATTTCTCTAAAAATTCATTAGCCCACATCAAATTTCTGCATTGTAAGTACTTTATTCGTCAAAACTAACATTTTGGTGGTGCCATTTCATCATATCATCGAATTTACAAGGTAAAATTGATTTCCTCCTATTTTTATAAGTATTTTGGGATTTTTCAACTTGTGGCCATTCCTCCTTCAATTTTTGCTTTGCATTGCATGGTTTTAGTCATTCTCATATAGTGTCATTCATTATTGCACAAATTTTGCACCAAACCTTGTGCATTTTGGTGATTTGATGGAGGGGTCTTCAATCTAGTTTTTGGGTTTTGCATTGTTGGTTGATGGAGGGTGCCTTAATTTGAGTTGACGGTGATCATTTTTGGTGTTTGAGAATGTGGTTATTATTTTGGATGATTTTTGGCATGAGGTTTGGGTTATTCCTTGAGGTTGGATTTAGGGCACGCTGCATTTACCTTGTTTGCCTCATTTTACTTGCGTTCATGCATATCATGCATGTCTGGCATATCATACCACATTTTTGACATTTTGGCTTTGCTCATTTCAAATGCCGCCTAAGAGAGCTCGTACTGCTATTCAGGCTTCTAGTACCCCTACTTCTTTTAGTAGGTCTAGGTTTATCTCTGCGATTGCCCAAGATAACTTTAGGTCGCAGTTCTCTTTACGTCCTGTTCTATTTGAGCGCGTGGTCATTATGTCTGACCCGTCACCGACCTCTGCTACTATCTTCACTTCTCGGGCTTATGAGCAGTTGTTGGTAGAGTTAGTCCCCACCACCGAGTCTACTTATTCATGAGTTTTATGCTAACATCCATTACATTAGCGGCTCATATGCGAGAGTCTTTCTTAGGGATAAGACGGTTAAGATTACACTCAATGTTGTGTCGAGTATTGCTCTCATTTCTAGAGTCGTCTATCCCTTATTTTTGTACTCGACCACCGATACACTTTCGAAGAACTTTTTGGTCCATTTGACGGTGTTTAACACACAGTTGGAAGGAGGTCTCGGTGCGATTCACACTGGCTCTTTTCCTACTGATCGCCAGATTCTGTTATGCATTGTGTGGACGAATATTTAGTCTGTGTCTCATACTTCTTCAATACATTTGGAGAATGCTCATTTTATGTATGCCTTGTTGCATGGAGAATCTATTGATTTGCCCTCTTTTATTTGCCAGCAGATTTTTCAGGGTTTTCGTATCGTAGGGATGAGAGTAGGGGTGCCTTATTCGTGTTTGATCTATAGGTTAGTAATAGCCCTGTGAGTGAGTTTTCTCGAGGGGTTTCTGAGGGGGGGGTTTCCTGGCTGATTGGCCATAATACCATTGCTTAGAGTAGGTTTCATGGTTCTTTTGAGCCCGCACAACCTGTTGACCCGACTGTACCAGCTGATCATATTGATGACCTCATTTCTTTTGATCCCTCAAATTTTCATACTTTTTCCTCTTCTCCTCCGTCCTGTGATATTCCTTCGTCTTCTACTTTAGCTCCTCCTCCTGTCGAGTTTGTTCCACATTATGCGTCTGCTCCTATAGACTCTTCTATAGCACTTATGGGACAGATGACTATGCTGATTGAGCAGCAGGTTTGGATGAGGCGGAGCTTACACAGCTACAAGTAACTATTGATCAACACACTATCGAGTTTACCACACTTCAGAGTGCTGTTGAATATATTCAGTGTGGACTTCTTTGGATTTGATGTAACTGGGATGATGACGCTGCTTCTGAGGAGATGACTGATTCTGGCAATGTCGGGGATAATGCATATATTTTAGATCTTCCCTTGTCATTTTGTGACAAAAAGGGAGGGGGGGGGGAGTAGATATGGTATGTAAGGAGAGTAGATATGATAGGGGGATACAATTTTTGTTGTTTTGTGGTCTCCTAAAGATGTATTTAAACTTTTGATTCTATGATATTATCAATTTTGCTAAATTGAGTTTTTGATATTTTTATATTGTCAATGTTTCATTTTTGCATGTTGGGTTGCATTGATACTATGTCTTGATTTAGCATATGAAACTAAAAAATAAACATTATGAATTACAACTGCTTAAATGATTTTTATACTTAAAACTGTTTGAGCTATGTTTATTATTGATCCAGTTTTTTACCCATTTTACATTGGGTACTTGATTTCTATCACCTTCACCACCTCTTAATTGCCTTAAATTGACTCATCTTGTTGTGAATTTCAGTGATTTTTTTGCTTTAGTGAATGAATTCATGGTTATCTTTGTTCTACTTTTCCACAAATGACACCAATTTGTTAACCACATATTTATTATTAAAAAATTCCTATCACCAAAATTGGATTTTCTCCTCATATTCTTATACTTGATGTTCAATAAGGACCAAGAGAAAATAAATAAATAAATAAATATTTGAGAGAGAGAGATATTTGAATTTTGAATGCCACTAATAGATTTCTTTTTGGGGGGTTTTGGAGACACTTAGGTCTTTTTGGTAAATGATAAGTAGGGGTCATTCAATTGTGGATTTCTACTAATTTTGTTTTATGTTCATGCTTTGTTCACCGACTTTCGTGTTCTTCAATAATTAATTTTGAAGTCATACATTAAACATTTACTGTTGCCAATTCGAAAAATTATGACGTCAGTTAGCCCCTTTGGCTGCAAGCTCTTATATTTCATAAATATTCATTTCTTCCTAGCCTTGCTTATTTTCAGTCTCGCATAAAGGGAAATGAGATTGCTTCTCATTCCTTTGCATTTATTTATTCAACAAAAACAAAATTAAATCGTTGGTAAAAAAAATTAAAGAGAGAAATAAATAAAATTTTTTGGTGATTTTGATTGCGAGCTAGCTGGTTTTTATAACAAGTTCTTGGTTTAGACCTATCATTTTATTGATTGGTTCTCAAATTTTTAGCTGATTTAGCCGTTTCAATTTCTGTAATGCTGTCAAATATTAATATGATTTTCATAAATAATTGACAAATCATTTTGAACTCAACAATTTTTTTCTGCTCTAGTACCACGCTAAAATATAGTTGAAGAATATAATTGTCTAAAAATAGAAAGCTTAGAACTTTGAAAAGAAAAGACAAAAGCTTCGAGGGAGAAGGGGTGTTGGACAATGCTATTTGGTAGGTGATTGTTAGAAGTTGGCATTTAATGTTTAAATCAGCATTTCTAGATTGCATATGGACAATATGATATAAACATGCAAACATAATATTACATTCAATATATTTAAGACATTGGGCTCCCCGAGGCATAACTCAGTGGTGCAAAGGACATGAGTGAGGTAATATCAGCTGAATTGGCAGTTGCAGTGTGAGGGTTTGATTCCTGCCTCTAATAAGATTTGAAATTGGATTCTTTGTGGGCACCAGTATGGCAGCTCTTGTACCCTAGCCTGATGAGGCACATCCCGCGATTTACCTCCTCCACAATACTCTAGGGGCGGGGCGATAGGAGACCCTCAAGGTTGAGGTTCAACCTTTTTTAAAACATTTGAATGTATTAAATACTTTGGGGAGAAATAAGTAGGCCTATTATTTGTCAGTCAAAAGTCTGCTTTCTTTCTTTATACACACGAGCACGCACACACTAGCTCGTATTAAGGTTCTATTTGATCCTTATTTTTTGGAAAAGTAAATTTTTTAAAAAAGGTGTGATTAAGAAGTAGGAAAAAGTTTTGAAATTACATATAAATTTATTTTAATAAGAGAATATGTGATTAAAAATGAATTTGAGAAAAAAAAAAATGAGATTTTAGATAATGAAACTCAAACATAGACTAAATATTTACACTTTTTCTCTTTCTTCCCCTCCTCGAATACATTTTTCTTCATTAACAATTCCTTTGATAAATTGGACTTGTACAACACTGAGGAAAATGAAAAAAACAAAAAATTAAAACCATGTTCATTTGTTTTGTACTAAATACTAAATGCACAGTATGTGCATTGCAAGAGCCTTTCATTATCGATTGAGCAATTAGACATTTGACCCAATATGGAGTTGATCCAAATTGCAAGAGTACAGTTCAATGGATTGAGTTATATCTTCGAGTGAGGAGAAACATGCATGAAATAGTTGAATGCCTCTTCAATTATTTTTGTGATACACCTGTTTACTGGAAGAAATAGATCGATGTCGAAGTGGAATGGAGTGGAGTGGAGTCCATCGAACGGAACGGAGCATAGCAGGGCGACCACATCGGCCTCTCAAACTTTAATTTACTATATGTTTGCGGCGGACGCTTAATGGTTTGGAGTGTGGAGGCAGTGTTCCATCAGTACAATAAATGGGTATTTTTGGATTTTTTTTTCCCTTTAATCTTGTACGGGCCCTAAAAGTCTTGTATGGGTTAGTTCTAGGGTTAGTATATATAGATGATGTAACCTTATTATTCATCCCTAATAAAGATCATGGCCGCTTCACTCCCGTTGACGTAGGCATATCGCCGAACCACTTAAAACCATGTTCTTGTTTCTTTGTTGATTTCATATTCTTGGTCATTATTATTGTTGCTCAAATCAAAAAACTAAGCCCCTATTTAGTGCCCATTGTTTTAAAAATTATTTTGCTATAGAATCATTTCAATAACACGTTCACATAATAGAATATTTTACACGTAAACCCAAACATTTTTCCTACTTTTAACCACACATACTTCAAAAAATACTATTCCAAACTCTTTTATTTTTTGAAATAATGGACACCAAACAGGGGTTAAACTAGTGCATAAACAAAAACTATTGAAATAGTATTATTGATACAGGGAGATGTAGTCTCCAAGAAACATCACAGTCAATATAACACATGCAACTTATCTTACCTGATGTTTAATTTTTTGTGTAATTTTCCCTTAATTCATATAGATAATTCAAACCTTTTAAAAATATACAGAGGGTCCAAACCTTCTATTTTTGACATTTCCATTCCAAATATTGCAAAAATTGTAGCTTAAGAACCTCTGGACCATCATGTCCAAAACTATGATAGATATAAATGGTCATTGTGGTCTGAAACTTTGGTAGTTCTCTCCATTTGATCAGGATTTCCCCCTAACCAATTGTTGAAGGAAAGTTTTGGTCGAAACTGTGGTTTAAGGTATTTTTCAAAGGTGTTTGTTAGGTTCAAATTAAATAATTGGCAGTTTTCAAATTTGTAATTGACAATTCTTTTAATCAAAATTTTGTTTTAGTTGAATTGCATTAGGTGTTAATCGAATTGTAATCAAGGTTAAAATAGGAGTTATTGAGTCTTAGTTATAGTGCAAATAGTTTGGGAATGATAGAGTTCAAAACGAAGTCAAAGAAATATAAGAAGAAAATAGAAATCCGAAATTCAAGAAGTAGAGTAAAAAAGGGACCCAGCACTGCTCGTTGGCCGCCCTGTTGGCTTTGGAGCGCTCAAAACAGGGTTATCGTCGCCCATTTGGCGCAGATCCAACGCATGAGCAATGGACTTATCGGGGAACAGTTCAAGTTTGATTTTTAACTTTGATTTTCAATCCCTTTTTACCCTAAACACTATCTATTATAAATATACAGCCGTATGTCTATAGCAAAAGTGTTTTAAATCATTATATTATTTTAGAGATCACATTATTGAAGAGTCAAATACAAATTCATTGACTATTAGATTCAACACAAGATTAAATTTGTGAGTTATGGATTATCAAATTAACGGCTACTAAGTTACCGAATGGTTATTAATTATCCATTTTTAATTTTGACCCTATGTGCGAAATTATACAATTAANGAGATCAAATTGAAATATCGTAGTTTACTAACTAAGTTTGACCTTACGTGCGGAATAATACAATTAACAAGCAACAAATCGCTTTAATTGTTTCTAGATGATTAAACAAACAATCCAATTATCATAAGTTGAATTGCCACAATTTGTAATATGGAAAACAATAAATAACACCAATATTGATGACGGACAAACCCAATTGGGTAAAAACTCCGGGACCAACCCAGTTACCTCCACTATAAATAATGTGGGTTACAGTTCAATTTCAAACTAGTTCCACTAGCTGTTGTAAACCCTGCAATTTCAAGATATGATGTTTCTTCCAGACTCACGATCTGCTACCATAGATACTATCTAAGCGACCTACTAGATCTCTCAATATACCTTCTATAGCTTCCAAGATTCGCTGTCTCAGTCTTACAATCTTCTGCACACGTCTCTTCCAAGTGGATAACTAGGTATCACCTATTCATGTTCTTCTTCATGCGCTTGTAGTCCAACCTCTCTCAATCTCCAGAAACTTATGAAGTCCAACTGATAAAGTACATTCCTCGAAGTATTAAGGAAGTTAGGTATTTTGGATTCACGAACCTTGATGTATTCCCAAAACTTGGTTGTCAGATCTCAAGAATGATATGAATAATTTTACCAATTAATTGTATTTTTAGATCTCTCAAAAGGTGATATGAACATGAGGCACAATAAGACAACCAACCAATTTTTATGTAATGACTTGGGCTGGAAAAATATGTTTAAAAATGCAAATTAGGGTTTTTCGAATCTACCTATACAGACGATAGGCTAGTGAGAGTGCGGCATCGCGTTTTTCCTCTTTTCATACTTGAAGTCTTGAACCCTAGACCTCATAACCCAACTTATACAAATTGCACCCTAGGTCCTTGACTTTTACAACAAGTTACAAATTAGTCCGTTTGTCCATAGAATCGCAGATACTAAAAACCTAACAAACACCCCTATTTGACATTCTGTGACAAAACTATACAATAAGTCAAGGAAAACTAAAATAAAATCTAAACTATCCAGTTGACCTATGGTTGATCATGACCTTAATGTTTTGATTATAACAAACAAGTCTTTCTTGTTCACTAACAAATTGAATTGAATTTTTAAGCCTTCAAAGTTATAAAGATTATTATTCACACTCAAATGAAGTACAAGGGAAGGTTAAACGAGCATTCAAGACAAACCATTCGAGATACAAGTCAAAGAGAGTCTTGAAGAGATCAAGAACATTGAAGATAGAGTTATTTATCGAACATAATTTATATG
>CAIGRO010156288.1:0-14953 GCA_903798355.1 Fraxinus baroniana | reverse complement strand
ACTTCTCGATCCCTGATATCTTCACTTCATCTCCAGCCATCTGTGCCTAGTAAAGATATATTGTACTGTAAAACCTTGAAATATAGATAAAGGAGGCTGAAGTAGTTGCAGAGATGTTTTTTGGACACTGACTGGAGCACATGAATAATGAAATTTCGAAGGTTCTGACTACCTGCTTTTGCTCGAGAAGGGAAACGATTACTCTTTGTAATTTCCTGTGTATATGAAACTGGCATCGTCATCTCTGACCACAGCCTGAAGTAACAAGCCATTTAATGATCATGCTGTGTTTTCTATAGAAATTCAGAAGAATGTGAGGAAACATGTTCTCTTTATCCTTGCATAGGATTCAATAATTTGCTAGCAGCATGTTATGCATATAACTAATTGTCATTGTAGTATAATATTAAGTGAATGGTTATATAGCCAAAAGTAAAAACTGTGCTAAGTTGTCACCAGATTATTTCTTTTGTATTTTTATTTTTATTTTTTTTGTCCGTTGTACCAGTCTCTTTTGGGGAAGAATAATTTAAATTTCATTCTTACAAGAAGTCATTACTTGGAAACTTCTATTTGTGTTCAGATGTATCTGTTGGGAGGAAATTTTTTAATGCAACTTGATTACTTGTAAGTTGAACAGGGAATATTTTTTTTTTCTTTTTTTTTTTTAAGTTCTCTGGTGCACGAGCAATTGGTGAACGTAAGTTGATTGCTGAATGGTTGCAGTTACAAGTAAAATTGCCAGAAATTCTTAAGAACTTTGTACGAATCGTGCTGGTAACATGCTTTCTCTTGATATCTTATATGTACTTTACTGGGCAGAGGATATATGCACAAATTCAAGCCCATAAAAAAATCCAAGGAAGTTACAGTGTAATATACTGAATCTTACGGGCTATCTCTCTCTTCCTTTGCTATAAGTCTGCTCCGATGCTCTTCTCACTTGAGCTTTCTCGTGGTGACTCAGCTGGCTTCCTAGAATTTGTTCTTCTATAATGTCCTTTCCCTTGACCATTTCTGTTCCTGTACCTCTTCTTTTGAAGCTTGGTTCAGGTTTTAGTTGCAGCTTTCCATCAGATCTCTGATGAAGTCCACTGGTGCTAGGTGTTGAACTTCTGTTTCCCTTTGCTTTACTGGGCTTCTCATCTGAACTCAGGGTTAATTTGCTTACGTCTTCTCTGATCTCTGATGTTTGTTGTCTTCCTCGGATTTTCTCAAGAGATGGAAGTTGTCTACTTGTTGCCCTGTTGGATTTCTCTTGTTCAAAGAAGAGAACTTGCACCACCGTTCTCAATGGCAGGCGCTCGTTCTTCACAGCATGGGCACATACCTCCGGTGACAATTTCTGGCAATCTAAAACGTGGCAGAGCTGCTTTCTGTCCGCTTTAGTAAGATCTGGATGCTCCTAGCATCCAGTAAATAAATGCAAATGAGAAGAAATGAACATTGTACTATTGTTTTGAAAATTCTGAAGACATGGAAAACATATCAAGTAATTACTCAGAAACGTTAAATTTGATGTTGAGTTAGCAATACTGATAATCAACAGCCAGTAGATCTCAAAGATAGAGTTATGGTGAATAAAATTCTGGATCATGTTTATTTATTTATGTCTCTGTCACTCAACTATAATACCCTACCTTGAGATAAATGTTAATTGCCTTGTATAAATCATCATGTACAGGCCTTGCAATACTTGGCAAAGCTTCAGCAAGAGATGCCACTTTCTGAACTGGCATGCAGGCATCCTTTGCCACCACTTGCAGATAAGAATCAATGAGCTTTCCAGCTTTTCTAATTAATCTTATTGACTGATTTTCATCAGTAGGAGTTTGTCTTTTCCAGTGCCTCAAGAAACTCTCCAATACTGTCTTAACCAAATCAATGTCATAAGAAGTATTGTGGTCATTAGACGATTGAGCAGGAAGCAGCAGGTCATTCAATGTTGCCTCCTCAAATTGCATGCCTGATCGTCTTGTGAGTTCTGCCTTTGTCACGGGAGATGCCCCAAGAAAGTTCGTAAGGCCAAGGAGTCTTATCATGAATCGAATTGAGACAGATCCTTTATCCACTGGAATCAGGCTCACGATGGTCTCTAGGATTTTCTCTTTTCTGTCTAAACAATTTTCTGCTTGAGAAGTTGAGCTCTCTCTAGGCCTACTTTTTGTGATGTCTGGTAGCCAACGACACGTATATACATGCAGAGCTTCTCCAACAAGCTGCGGTGACAGCACATTTGTAGACCTAATTGCAGTAACTATACATCTGAATATGTCTATGTCAAGGAAAGATATGTCCTCTGTCCACCAATCCTTTGGAACCGATTGATGGCTCCTTTTCTCATACCCCGGTCTAGTGTATGTATAAGACCATGTAACCTGCAAGTGGGCTTTCTCCGCATTAAACTTAAATGGCTCAGAAAAACATGGATTTAATTATAGTATCTAGTATGTCTAACCTTCTGTGGAGGTGTCAGTATCTTTTCAACAATGGATTCAATGCACCTTCTGACTATCCCAAGTTTTTCTGACCACTCAAACAATCTTCCAGCGTTTTGCAGTGTGACAATGGAGTCCTTCCAACCTTCTAGAATGCAAGATGAGAAGAAAACTTCCAATCTCGTGACAAAGTTCATCTTTTCAACTGCTTCAGTCATTTGAAGGAACTTGGAGGCACAAAAAGCAGGTACAAAATTATGTGCACTGAGATTTATCGTGATCCCATAGCAAAAATTTGCACACAGGTCAAAAGCCTCTTCTCCTCCAGGAAAATCTTGCAGCTCAAGGGTGATGTTGCTAGAATCTTCTTCTTCCGACTCTGAGCAAAGCTGTTGTAGTAGGCCACTCTTTGGAAGAAGAGGATACTACAGTTCACAACAGAATGAGGAAAGACCTCAGTGATTTTGTCTAGAGATAGGGATATTCCTCAGTACTGCCTTAATGGAAAAACAGTGACTATTTGACAAGAAAGGGAGAAGGTGTGTGCATATTAATTTCTTCATATTCAGCGATTATTTTAGCATATTATTTTCTTAAATGGAAATTTGTCTGCTAGAATGATTTAGTGCACTGGCAATTATGTATTTTCCAAAATTTTAGTTTTGGTAGATGATAATTAACCTCAATTCATACCTTATGAAGAAGATAAATAATATTATTTACTCGAATTGTGAGGTCACTTGGTACATCAGATATCACTGTCCTGCAAATTTCAAAACAAAGTTAACTTCAAGGTACATGAAAACTAATCTAATAAAATAAAGGCAGTTCTTGTACCTGGTGGACTCCTCTGTGTAGAAGGTGTCCGGTCTTGTTCCAAGTTTCATAAACTTCATTTTGTGATAATTCTGTCCGAGTAGGTTAGATTTTTGCTCTACTTTTCATAGAACTGAGATGTACCTTTTCCTATGATCTATTGTTCATGAAGCTGCAGAAAAGAATGTAACTTAGTGTATAAAAAATGAGAAGAGCAAATATATTCTAGCGTTATTGTTGTGTGAATTTCTTGCCTTAGGTTAGGATGTGAATGAAAGATTTGTACACACTAGTAAATAGAATATGTGTAAAAAAAAAGGGAATGAAAAGTGTTGCAGGGATTTCAATATGCAAGCTAAGTAGAAGACTGCTGCTCGCAGAAAGAAGAATTACAGCTACATGAAAATCATATTTGAGGTTCAATTAAATCGACATGAGGAAAAGAAAAGGGCTAGTTAAAATGGATCAAGAAATAAAGAAAATCCAATCACAAGGCTACTTCATATACATACAACTAACCACTGTTTGATTGACATATAGGGAGGGGTTTTGTCCTTAGCTCACTGTAAGTTAGTATTCGACATATAGTCATGGAATAAAGATCCCTTCATATTCCCAGGTTCCTTTATATAGCTCTAAATGACGTTCTGGAATTCTCTCCTCCTAAAGGAACAGAGAAAGTAAAAACTTTTCTGATGTAATGCACTTTGAGTGATTGCTGTATGACAATTAAGGAATGTATGATAAGTAGTATTGGACAAGACTTGACGATATGTGGACAAGATCATTTTTCAGCCTCCTTTTCTCCGTCCGTCAATACCGTCCATTGTGTGATCCAACCAAGCCAAACATGGCGTTAATATAGAGAGTTTGGAAAGTATATTCTGGGGTGCCTTTCCTACCTTCATATATAGTACTGCTAGAAGCGTGTAAATATATATTCTTGGCAGCTAAAGCCACCAAAAACCAATTGGGCACAAAGCACGTACTCCTTGGCATGCACTAACTTAAAAGGAAGAAGTTTATAAAGAAAAGGTAAGTTTAACACGCATCACTGAAAAGTTAAGCAATATAGGAAAGAAAAACATCTATTCATATTACTCACTAGGAAAAAGGACATTCTTATGGATTTTCTTTATGCACCATAAACACATTCTATGTGCACGTGTCAGATGCTCAACGACTGAACATCTAAGATTTTAATTCAAGAAAGTTTCATATTATGCACCACCTTTAACTGCATAGGTGCCTGGAATCTTGAATTAGTGACCCTTGCTTTGAGAGAGAGACTGATTGAAATCCTAAGGCTATGGTGCAAAATCATTGTTCTTTTTCTATTAGAAATAAAATCTTGAATTTAATTGCTATCCTTGAATAGGGAAAAGAATAAAAAAAACAAAGGTAGCTAGCTTGGCAAGTTACTTTTTGGGGATCCCAGCTCCATGGATGTGAACAAATGAAAAAATTGGTGACAACTTAAGAAAGCTCCATGTTCCACTACCCCTAAGTATTGCAACATTTAAGCTATACTAACATTAGATATGGCAAAAAAATCCGTCATGTCCCGTCCCGAATGGGGCGAAAAAAACCCGCCCGACAGGTGGCGAGGGTGCCCCGCCCCGAACCCGCCCCGCAAAGTTAAATAAAGAAAAAAAAGATTGAACATTGTTTTTTTTTTTAATTTTGGACATTGTTTGTTTTCATTGCTTAATTTGTATTTTGATGCAGTTATTTTAAGTATTGTTTGTTTTGGATTATAAAATTTTGAATTTGTATTTAATTGAAAATTTTTTGTTTTTTAAAATAAAAAATAAAAAAAAATACAAACGGGGCAAGGTTCCGCCCCGCTCCGACCCCGCCCCGCCCCACCTAAGGTGGGGCGGGGCGCGGGGCTGGGCTAGACGGAGGATTGGCGGGGAGGGGCGAGGGTGCCCCGCCCCGAACCCGCCCCGTTGTCATCACTAACTGACATACATATACTACACCCTCAAATTCTCTCCCTAGTACATATATGTTCTTTTTTTTTTGTTGACGTAGGACCCGCAGCCACTACCCGCCAACGGAGCCCCCGACCACCCCAAAGGGGCAGAGACCCGACCATCGTGAGTATGCACTGGATAAACCCGCTCCAGATATGTTTTTTAATCAGTAGGATCCATAACACCATTAAATATATGATAGAAGAATCAAAACTTACCCCAAAAGCAGCTGATTGCTGTCAACTATCCCACCACAACTTCAAGTAACTACTAATTTATATTTGAGGAAATTAAGCCAGTGGCCATGATTAAATTCAAAACTTCATCACTTCCTGATCACGAATCATCCATGTCTGAATTTCATGGAATCGTTGAACTTGCGATTCGAATATATACACAACTACAGAAAAAAGCACGGTTATCAATTGCATGTAGATAGACATGCGCAAAAAGAAAGGAATGAGAGAGAAGCAACATATAGGAAGAAATTAATAACCCTACCTGCATTGAGACATATGGAAAGATGACTAGTGTAAATATGCTCCTAGTCAAAATATAAAGTAATGCAAATCAAAAGAATCATGATGAACTACTTGGAAATTGGAAAAAGCAAATATATAACTGTACAAAAACATACATACTAGTTTTTGTGCTCTGTATATGATTGGAACTCTTTCGTACATAGTAGCATGCAATGATGCAAAGCAAGTGGGTGTGGGTCCTCCAACTGGCCCTACCATTATTTGAAAAAAGGGTTTGGTGGGACCAGATAGAAAGATCCCATACTAAACATTTCTCATCATTCATTATAGTTTCTCCCACTCAGTTTTGTAGAGTCTTCTCCTTCCTTTTCTAAGGTTTGATGGTAGGTTTTGCTGACATTTCATGTCGGCCACGTGTCTTGACATATACCGTTTGATTCATTTGCAGACATGAAATCTTGATTGGACTGGGCTTGGTTGGTTGTCCCGGAGAACAAGCCTAGATCAGTCTTCCTACTTAGTCAACTTTTGCTCATCAACCGAAGATTCTTCTCTAGACATTATTCTCTTACCGTCCAAGTGCGATTATAGCAAAATTCATAGATTCATCATTCAGAATACATAACGTAGCCTTTTTTCGGAAGATAAGAATATGCCTTCCAGCCCTTACACATTAACACAGGCGAACACGTGCCTATTTGTGTTTTTACTCCTCAAATTGATAAAGAAGTACTAGAGTATGCAACTCCATTTTCGTATATCACATTGGATATTCTTGGCTCAGTAACTTTAGCTCAATCTAAGTACCAAGTTTATAATAAGAATTTTGAAACATCCATCAGTCGGAGTAACAAAGGCGGTAAATGAATTACCTAAGTTTCAAGAGCCTGCTACTTCAAGTGACTCAATTGAATAAAAAAATCGACTTTGCTACTTGTACATCATAATATACATTGAGGTGTACACCCCTCACACATGGAGGTGGGACCCGCTTAAATAAAAAAAATATGCATTGGGTCCCACCCCTCATGTGAGAGGAGTGTAGTCCCCTATGTACAAAAGTTGATGTACAAGTAGAATTTTTCTAAAAAAATGGCAACGTGAAGTCTCAAGAAATCTCTTGGTTTGGAATTTTTTCAAAACGTATGTTAGATAGGTCCATGGAAGTTCTAAAACTTCCATAATACGAGTAATCATCGTAGTTACAGAAATAAATTTAGACAACTAATAATAAATAATTGAACGCGTAAAATACTATTGATGAATGAGTGCACTCGTATAGATTCTAAAATTTAGATGGAGGCCCTGTCTGAATGGAAGTAGTCAATCTCCCACTTTACAAAATGGCTGAAAACAATTACTAATGTTCCAATTTACGGGTAGGGTAGTGTAGTTGGTGCCACCACCTTTCCAATATTGATTCATTCGTTTTAAAGGATTTGGGGACAAGAGGCCTCACTCTCTCATAAAAAAGATACCCATGTCTCATATCTCTCACACGAGAATATATTCTGCCGTACGAATCTGTTGGAATTTTTAGGGGTTAATTGATGGTTTTGTGTAAATGAGAAAAGTTTTCAACAGATGTAGTGCCGACTCTGATTATAGACGAGATAGGCGATCGCATAAGACTTCATCTAGATTAGTGCCCTAAAAAAGTTTTTAGTATATGTATTATATTTATAATAATAAAAAAAAATCCAATTACAAAAGTTTTATATTCTTTTAATCGTAAATTTTTTTTAATACATTCACGACTTTCCATTTTTTCCATTTTTCGAGTTTTCAGGTTGACTCTTCGTTTTCTCTCTTTTGTTCTCTTTTTGTCGTTATTTTGTTTATTACTTGACCTTCTAAATTTTATTTTATTTTTTATGTTTTTCTAATTATCCCTAATTCCTCATTCCGAATAAATTCTCTACCTTAGTTTGATAGTCTTTGACGGTAATATTGACATAGTATAATTTTTACATTAATTTTTTATTCCCTCCTGTATATTTTTTGGTGTTTTTCAATTTTGGTACGAAAGAGTATAATTTATTAGATTTTTCATTTGTTATATCTATATCTCATTTTTATTGTAATGATATTTTGATTGTTTTCAGCGTGTATATAAAATTCATGGATCATGTTTGTACCATTAGTCTTTCATAGTAGTATTTTATTTATTTTTTATTATTTGCAAATTTTTCTTCCTATATTTGTAAATTTTACTCGAATGGTAACTAGAAATATGTGAATTGCTTATAGAATATTATTAAATATATCAGTTACAATTGCATATGTTGAGGCGAGCTTCTCAAAGTTAAAAGTTTATAAAATCTCATATTTGATCAACAATATCAATAAAAAGGTTGAATTTATTGTTGTGACAATGAATATTTTTATTAGTATATATTTTTGTTGTGGTACGACCTAAATTCCTTTTAATTTGGTATTTATTGGATAAAGGAAGTCTAGGGACTCTTGGTTTAATAGTTCTAATTGATAAGGATCAAGTTTCATAAAAGATTGAGAATTTGACTTGGAAAAGGACTTCGAGATGGAGAAAAATGCATTGGAAAAAAGTGGCCAAAACAAGGCGCTGGGGTGCCCATGATGAAAATTGGAAATAGGGCGCTTGGCCCTGTGCTGGCCCAGCATCGGGGCACTTTACAGCGGCATCACCATGACCAAGTTTTTCCGAATGTTGTGGATTTTATGCTTTCTTTTTCATCTAGAACTCCAAAAAAAAGGCTCATATATATCTTCCACTTGGTTTTATTTCTACATAGCTTTCAATAACATCTTGACAGTTAGGATCCGTTTGATTGCAAGAATGGAATTGGATGGAAAAAAAAATTGGGAATTGAATTGCCAAGAACTTGTTTTACTGGGAATTGTCAATTAATTGTATTTGATTGGTATAATTTTTCAGATAATATTGAAATTTTGGATCTTTTGGTGTTCATTTGACTTTGTTTTCAATGAAAATTGTTCATGAAAGGGATATAACTTGTTATAATTGGAGATAGAATTTTTTTTCCATTACCAAAAAAATTAAAAAAAAAAAAAAAAGAGTTGTCTAGAAAAGCTTTTCCCACCAAACCCATGGGAAAAGCTTTTCCTCAAAAACCAAAAAAATGTAGAAAACAATTCCATGAAAAATTTAGTCAATCAAACATGCAAAAATGTGAAAATAGAATTTAATTTCCATATTCCACGGAAAAGATGGACAAATCAAACAGGGCCTTAGAGATCTTAAATTTCAATTGAGAGTATTGATATTTTAATATTGTAAACACAATTACTATTGATTATAGTGAATTTATCTTCCTCTATTCGTGGTTTTTCCCATCTTGGGTTTTCACATAAATTTTGGTGTTCTTGTCTTTTGTTTGTGTTAAGTCAAATGTTGTAATTAGCATATTTGTGAACAAAACGGTCTTAATTGAACACTTGTAAAAAGTTAAGGATTTAGATGTAATTTTGTATAGATCATGTTAAGTTAGGATTAGAGATTGAAAACAAGGAAAATGCAACGTCGGAATTTCACTAGACTGTCGCCATGACTTGACTCGAGCGGCAGAAATAGAAACATTGTTGCTCGTCTTTTGCCTCGTTGTAGCGTGTGCCGTGTGCAACAGTTCCCTCGCTCGAGCGAAATACTTCATCGCTCGAGTGATATATTTATGCGGCCACACCTAATTTTTTATTTTGAAGAGTTTTACACGACCCATAACACCTAAACGTCACCAACTATAAATAGAAATGTCTGGGACGAATTTTGGTGGGTTGCTTCATTGTGCTTTCATTGCATAACACATACACATCGTTTTTTAAGAGATACAAGAGCATAATTATTTGATGATTCATCCATATCATTCTTGAGATCCGGCAACCAAGTTTTGGGAAAATATCAAGGTTTGTGAGTCCAAAACACCTGACTTTTAACACTTTGAGGAATGTACTTTCTCAGTTGGATTTCAAATGTTTCTGGAAGTTAAGAGAGGTTCGACTATAAGCGCAAGAAGAAGAATAGGAATAGGTGATTGCTGGGTGTCCACTTGGAAGAGACAATTGCAGAAGATTGTGAGTCTGAAATTTACAGCAGATCTTGGAATCTACAGGAGGTAGATCAAAAAATCTAGCAGGTTGGTTAGATAGTATCTACGGTAAGAGATCTTTGAGATTATAGGAATTACCACAGTGGGAACTAGTGGAATTTGCTAGGCTGAAAACAAACTGTAATCTATATTGTCTATAGTGGATGTAACTAACTTGGTCCCTGAGTTTTTACCCAGTTGGGTTTCTCCATCATCATATCGGTGTTCATTATTTACTGCTTTCCATATTACAAAATGTGATATTCAAATATAGAATAATTGAATTGTATGCTTAATCATCTAGAAACTATTAAAAAGTGACTTGTTGCTTTTAATAGATTAATTCCGTACATAAGGTCAAACTTAATTAATAAAGTACTAATTTTCAGTTTGTTTATTTCATTGTTGTTATTATTTTACTATCAATTCATAACAAACTGGTATCAAAGTAAGGTTGATCTTCCGCATGGCAACGATGAAATATGATATTTCGTTATTAGATCGAAGTACGATATTTACTTTATGGCATGTGAAGATGAGAGCAGTTCTCACGCAGATAGATTTGGAAGAAGCCTTACATGGCATTGATAAGATACCTTCAACCTGAACGTAGAATGAAAAATAGCATAGGGATTGAAAAGCCTAATTTCAAATTCATCTACATCTATGAAATTAACTTATTTAGGATGTTTTAAAGGAAAAAAGTTTCACTGCGTTGTGGTTGAAGTTGGAGAGACTTTATATGACATAGAGCTTAACTAGCAAGTTACACTTGAAATAGCTTTTGTATTCTTACTAGATGTTCGAAAGCACGTCATTGGATGATGACTTAACTATGTTTAAAGAAATTGTGGCTGATTTGAGGACATTGGAAGTTAAGTATGATAAGGAGGACTTGGCACTAATGTTGTTGTGTTCATTGTCGTCATCATATGTGACTTTTAGAAATAATATTCTCTATAATCAGGATATTCTCACTGTAGATGAGGTCTGTGATGCATAGGCTGAAGGCTTGCTTGTTTATGGGATAAATCAAGATAGGAATATTAGTAGAAATATGAAGGCATATCGAAATCCAGACATGTAGAAAAAACGTGTCACTTTTATGAAAAGAAGGGGTATATTAGAGCTGATACATGATTTAAGAAATAGAAACAAAGTTGATGGTGCTACTGATAAAGGAAAGCAACCTGTAAACACAACGGAGGCTGATGTTGTGGAAAATGAGTAAAGTGAATGAGAACTTCTTGTGATTTCTGATATGAGTTCCAAACCTTGTGAGGAATGAGTTCTTGACTCGATGTGTACTTTTCATATGTGTCCCAACAATGGTTGATTTACAATATATAAAGGAGTTTCAAGATGTGCAGTGATTATGATAAACAACGCGCTTTGTAAAATTGTTGGAGTTGGTACAGTCAGAGTCAGAATGTTCAATGGGACTATTAGAACATTTACAAATGTAAGACACTATCTAGAACTGAAGAGGAATATTATAGCTTTAAGTGCATTTGACTCAAAGGATTATAGATATACTAGTGAGGGTGGAGTTTTGAAGGTGAGCCTAGGTGCTTTTATTGTCATGAAGGGACATAAAAGCTCTACACAGTTGTACATTTTGTAGGGTTCCACAGTTATAGGTAATGCAAAAGTTTCTACTTCTTACTTGACAGATGAGGAAGTTACAAAATTTTGGCATATGTAAGTTGTGCAAATGAGTGAAAATGGTATGACAGAGTTGAGTAAGAAGTGACTTCTTGATGGCCAGAAGAACAGTAAGATGAAGTTTTGTGAGCATTGTATCTTTGGAAAGCAGAAAGGAAACAGATTCACTAAAGGAATACATAACATGAAAGGAACACTAAAGTATATCTATTCAAATCTTTGGGGGCCAGCCATGGTACCTTGTAAAGAAGGTACTTATTACTTACTGGCAGTGATTGATGATTTCTCTAGAAAAGTTTAGGTATTTCTTGAAAAAAAAGAATGATGTGTTTGAGATTTTCAAGAAGCGAAAAACAATGATAGAAAAGTAGATACGAAAGCATGTGAAATGTCTACGCATAGATAATGAATTCGAGTTTTATTTAGATGAATTCAATAGTTTCTATAAGTCTGGAGGTATATTGAGACACTTGACAGTGCCTAGAACTCCTCAGCAGAATGGTGCGGGAGAACATATGATCAGAATTTTGATGGAAAAGGTTTGCTGTATGCTTTCAAATTGTAGGATGCCTAAGACTTTTTTGGGCCGAAGTTGGTACTACTGCTTGTTCTCTGATTAATCGCTCACTCTCAGTTGCTATTGAGAAAAAGACGCCAGAAGAGGTTTGATATGGAAAACCTTCTTTTTATTCTGATTTGAAGATTTTTTGGATATAGAAAGTGCATCTTTCTTGGATATAAATCAGTTGTGAATAGGTATAAATTGTGCCATCCTGATACAAAATGTGGTGGTTAGTAGAGATTTGGTGTTTGATGAACTTGCAAAATTCATGGTTCAGATTCTGATAAAATTGAGTCGTTTAACTCAGGTGGAGTTGAAATTGGTTTAGGAAAATAATCGGAGGCTACGAAACTATCTACTTCAAATCAATCTAGTTTAAAGCTGACGGGCCGTAACACTTTGTCTACACCATAGTATTTGATTGCTAAATATAGAACTCATAGACACATTAAACCTCCACATAAGTATGGTGAGGTAGACTGGTAGCTTTTATATCGAGTGTGGCTGATAGTATTGATTCCACTAAAGAGACTACTACATATGAAGAGACAATCAATTATTGTGATTCTAGCAGATGGTTGATTGCTATGCATGAGAAGATATAATCATTGAATAAAAACAGTACTTAAGACTTAGTAAAATTACCCAAGGATAAAAAGGTTGATCATTGTAAATGGGTGTTTAAAAAGAAAGAAGGTATATCAAAAGCTAAAGAGGCAAGGTAAAAGGTATAATGCCACATTGGTAGCAAAGGGCTTCAGTCAGATTCCAAGTGTTGACTTTACAGATTTGTTCTCACCAGTAGCAAAACATAGCTCAATTAGAGCTTTAGTTGGGGTTGTGGTTAATAATGACTTAAAGCTTGAGCAAATGGATGTTAGATAGAATTTGAGGAGAGTATTTAAATGCAACAACCAGAAGGTTTCACAGTTTTTGGAAATGAAAACTATATGCGCTTGTTGAACAAGTCCTTGTATAGATTGAAGCAGTTGTTGAGGTAGTGGTATAAAATGTTCTATCATTCGTAACTACTCATACTTTCATTAGAAATAGCTATGATAGTTGTGTGTACTTCAAAAAGGGAGATGGTAGACCAATTACACATTTGTTGTTATATATTGATGATATGCGCATAGTAGCCAAGGATAAAACATATGTCAAAAAAGTGAAAGCTCAACTTTGTGAGGAGTTTAAGATAAAAGGCTTGGGAGTAGTAAGGAAGATTCTTGGTATAGAAATCTTAAGCTGACAAGAAAGCTGACAGATTATATTGAGTCAAAAGGAGTACATTGAGGAGGTGCTTTTAAAGTTCAGTATGCTGAATGCTAAGGCTGTCAATACTCCCTTGTCTGGTCACTTAATCATCTGACTTGTGTACTCAATCAGATGAAGACATTGATTTTATGTCTCGGATCCCTTATTCTAGTACAGAGAGATCACTTATGAATGTGATGGTTTGCACTTGTCCATCTTTGATACATGCAGTTAGCAAATATATGACAAATATTGGAAATGAACATTGGAAAGAAGTATAGTGGATATTCAGATAATTGAGAGGTTCTACTAATACTTGTTTGCATTTTGGGAGTAACTCAAATGAAGTAATTGGGTATGTTGATTCAGACTATACATGGAATCTTGGTAAGAGGAGATCACTTACATGTTATATGTTAACCTTTGGAAGCTGTGCTATCAATTGGAAAGGTAATTTGCAAATACAATAGCTTTATCTACAACAGAAATATAGTACATTGTCACTACAAAAGCATGTAAGGTGGCTATGTGGTTAATGTGATTGATTGGTGAAATCAGTGAAGACTTGCAGATTTCTACAGTGTAATGTGATCATCATAGTGCTATTTTTTATGACCAAGGATCAAATGTTTCATGAGAGGGCTAAAACATTAATGTAATGTGTTATTTTTGTGCGCGATGTAATTGCTTGTGGTGATATTGTAGTGAGCAAAGTTGACACTAAGGAAAATCCTACTAATGTATGAATTTACATAACATAATAATCCGACTTAAATTATTTGAGGATAATTGATGTTATTCTCTCTGAAATAATCATTTCCTAAAAAAGTAAGTTATTTTCTAACCAGCATTCTCATACATCCTATAATAGAAACCAAAGCACTCACATTTGTAAACGTGATTTTTCAGAATAGATGAAGAACATTAGTCACAATTTCTACAATGTGATTTCTCTAAAAATAATTTTTCCTTCTTATTGTTACAGTATTTTCACCTTTTTCCAATTTATTGATTTAAGTAGAGAATAATTTTTCTAGCATCGTCCGCCATTAAATTCAATCATAGTTCTGGATAATTTACCATGCAACTCATTTATCTTCCATCATGTTAAGATTTGCAATTTCATCTTAAAAGGTCAACCTTATTAAGAGGAATAACCCAAACTTTTATAAATTGGTCTATATTTTCATCTTTATTTGATGTGAGATTCTATCCCTTAACATGCACCGCAAGATGGTGGCTCTTTTGAACAGACCAATTTTGAAATCTGTATGCTCATTTTTTTGAGTTTTAATCGGATCAAATTGCTCATTGGAACTTAATGGGCTCTGATACCATGTTAAGATTGAGATTTTATCTTAAAAAGTCAACATTATTAAGAGTAGTAGTCCAAACCTTTATACTTGATCAATGTTTTCATATTTATTCGATGTGGAATTCTATCCCTTAAAACATCACACATAACAATTTCCGATTACACAGAATATTTTCAGCTAATTCCGTCACAATCTTAGGTCACAATCACACAACTTGCTTAGCGACTTCAAACTTCAAAATCACACATTGTGACCATGACTGCCAATCACAAATTTGTGCATGAGAAGGAAAATACAGAATTTGATTAAAAATATCAATAAACCTTACAATGTAACGACGGTAATTTTCTCTTCTC
>CAIGRO010156264.1:0-16291 GCA_903798355.1 Fraxinus baroniana | reverse complement strand
AGTTTTGAGATTCTTACAGTTTCAAACTCACCAAAACTCGCAACGAACGGGACTCGAACCGACGGGACGGACGACAAATTTATTATATACGATTTATAATATTTTAACAGTATACATACAAATAGATAGATATAGAGAATGTCCAGTGGTTCATCAAGTGTATATTCGATTATTTAACTAAAAATAATTGAAACCAATTAAGGGGTTAGACCAGGTTGTCATGTTCCTCCTGTATTGTATTTTCTTCTTCGTACTTTGACATTTTTCAAGAAATGCCCAAATGACTTGTAACTTTCTTTGTGGAATCTTCAGTGGAATTTACTAATCTCTTTCCTCGTGTTTGTGGAAAAACTCCATTAAAACAAAGACTAGTGGGTCTAATTATTATGACTTTGGAAGGTTCAATTTCCAAAATGAATCTGAAATCGCCGTTCTACATTGGATCAGAAAAAAAAATTCATTTTAGAAAAGACATGAAGGTTGGGGGAATAACTCCAAAATTCTTGACCTTAATATTCTCATTGCTAGAAACGGGACTTTGGTTTTATTTTGGAAGCTATTCTTGTGATTTGTGAACCAAATTATACGCCATAGCTCTTAAGATAGTGACGAATGTTCCTTGAAGTTTATCTCTATTATTTGGTTAGAAGAATCAACGGGATACAAACATTATTAGTCACTAAGNCAAAATTCTTGACCTTAATATTCTCATTGCTAGAAACGGGACTTTGGTTTTATTTTGGAAGCTATTCTTGTGATTTGTGAACCAAATTATACGCCATAGCTCTTAAGATAGTGACGAATGTTCCTTGAAGTTTATCTCTATTATTTGGTTAGAAGAATCAACGGGATACAAACATTATTAGTCACTAAGTGTTGTTTTGTTTTGTTCATCATACCTGATAAGTGCGTTTTGCGCACTTATGTAGACCACAAAATATGAAAAATTGTTGATGTATATGTTGAAATATGACTTAATTCGAAATAAATTGGGGTTGTAGTATTACATTGATGGATGGAATGAAGAGTATGCAAAAGCGAGCAATAAATGACCAAATTGGAAGAAAATGAAACTTCAGGGATCAAAATGCAATTATGCAGAAGATTACCCGAATGGAGAATCAAGCATGGAATTTAGATAAGTAATACATTGTGATGTTATGGAAAGTTGGAAGAAGAAGGAGAAGGAAGCAAGGCCAAAGGTAAATGAAATAAAATTTGAAGACCAAAGTCACATGGAAAATACGTTCTACCATGTAGTCGCCCAAGCACCAACATGAGAGGAACAATGCCAATTTTTTATAACCATGCAGTCGTATGGTTAAATTTCGACGTGAATTTTCTGATTTCTTTTTTCGAACCAATCTCTTATGGAAAGATATTTTAACGTCCTATATAGCCCTAATCTCGTCTAGAATAAGGGTTTATGCATTTTTAGGGAAACAACATTGAAGAGCAAGGAAGAGGGTTAGAACAAGGAATTTCATTCAAAATTCAAGATTTCAAGCCTAATTTCTAGTTTTTGAGATATGTCTTCTCTTTAATATTTTTATTGTTATTTTATTTTATCCATGCTAGCATAGACTTTTTATGTACTAGGTGAACAATGAACCTCGCAATGTGACCTTTTAATTCTCTATTTTGCAATTTGATATTCAAACACAATCGATGGATGTTGAATGATTTATATACACTTTCTTGCCTCTATAGTTAAATACATGTGATTATATGAGTTGGGTGGGCTATTTTATGCATTCGAAAGAAATGAAATAGATTTTACAAGGTATAAATCATCGTAGGGTCCAATAGGGGATAAAAATATACCGTTATGCTTTATGTGAATCTCTTAGAATTTATAAAACGTTATATATTCTTATATATTGCATTTGTCATAGAAAGATAGTCAAATGGTATGTGAGAATAGGTTCAATTCTACTCAAAAGAGATTATTGGATAAATTAGAAACATTGATTTTTCAACCAATTCATCGTGTTATCGAATTGTGAAATAGAGGTTAAAAGTGAACTTGTTTGGTGATTCAGGATCATATTGCTCCTTTCATTCATTAATTTCATCAAACTTTTGCAATCAACATAATTTTCATTCATTTAGTCACATTAGCTTAAATTGCATTTTAGTCATAAAATCCAAATAACCAACCATCTTGTGTTTAATAGATTTGGTTAAGGTCTTAATATAGAAATCAAATCAAATCAATCCTCGTGTGACGATACTCGCAATTTTATCAAATCAATCCTCGTGGGACAAATACTCGAAATTTCACAATTTTCACTTTATTACTTGTTAACGAACCGTGCACTTGCAATGATTTACAAAGCGAAGCGAACATATTTTCGTGAACACCCATGACTCTTTTGAAACTTAATAAATTGGTTGAAATCACATACATCGTGCAACGCGCCTTGAAATTCTTCCAGCTGTTTCAACCCCTCGAGTTCTTCCACTGGTTCCATACAATATGGAAGCATGAGACGCTGAAGATTCGAGAGTCTGGGCAAAATCCCTGTCGGCATTGTCCTCAGGCGCATAGCTAATAAATCGAGGTGTTTGAGATTGGCTAAATTTTCCATGCCTTGAGGTATTTCCTAATTCTAGTTTTTGTTAGGTCCAGCTCCTTCAGTGCTTTGAGCTTTTCCAGGGGTGGCACTAATTTGAGCTTGGCACTACCTCTGAGCAATAGTGAACATAAATTCTCCAAGTCTGATACGGAAATCTGCAACTTCTCAACTT
This sequence comes from Fraxinus baroniana, assembly GCA_903798355.1. NCBI lineage: Eukaryota > Viridiplantae > Streptophyta > Magnoliopsida > Lamiales > Oleaceae > Fraxinus > Fraxinus baroniana. The sequence goes on along the minus strand of CAIGRO010156264.1, from coordinate 13,540 downwards.
GATATAACTATTCTGCAAGCCATGCATGTGTGTAAAAAACTAATCCGGAATCAGCCTCAAAGGATTCTCTCTCAAAATTAAAGTCACAAGGTTAGGACAATTTGGCGACGTGCCTGGTGAAATCTCAGATAGCTCGTTACACATCAAGGAAACCTTATCCAGGTCTACTTTCCAATCCTGCTCCTCCGGCATCCCCTTCAGTTGAAGTCCAGCTTTTACCATGTATTTAGGACTATCATTTGTGATCCTTATTGCCATGTCTCTGATCAAATCATGTATTTTCACATACTTTTCCTTCTGATAATTTTCAGCACCTTCGAGTAAGCAGACTTTCTCTAGTTTATTCAATATTGCATGACCCTGGTCGAATTCTGCTTGTCCATTCTTCCGTTTATCCATCAGCTCCTCTGAAATAAATTTGGCCATCAATCTGTATCTCAGGATTTTTTGACCTTCAGGATACAGAGAGCAATACAAGAAACACCGCTGTAATTTTTGATCCCTCAGACGATTAAAACTACATTGGAGGATTGGTAATACCTCATTTTCCATGTTATCTCGTCCCATAGAAGATTATTTCAATTCTTCCATAGCATCCCTCCATTCATGAATGTCCGTCACCCCACAGTCCCACTCATGCTTCCAGCCATTGTAATAATCCCAACACCGTTTGGTCGTGTGGAAAAACCCACTTTCTTTGCAATACCTTCTGTCTCTGAAGGAAGTTTTATGCCATCACCAATTTTTTCAATAAATAATTTCCAGACGTCTTCTTCTGATAGAGGTTCAACTTTTATATTTTCTTGGCATTTCATAGAACGACATACCTCTAGTGATCGACTCGTTATGATCAACTTAAGTCCATCCATTTCAGGAGAAATTCCAATCTTCTCTGTAGCAATACCGTTCCATAAATTATCGAGTATGAGTACAAATTTCTTCTCTATCCTAAATGCCAGTGACAATTTGTCTGCCCTCTTCTTTTCGTCATCTTCTTTTGAAATATCAAGATCCAAGGTTTTGTGGCAATGTCATTTTGCAATTTGTGAATGCTAAACTCCTGTGAAACAGTGATCCAATATACATTACCTAAGAATATAGATTCTGTCAAGAGATTGTTATGGTCTTATGGACATGCATTGCCAAAGTCGTTTTGCCCACTCCCCCCTTTCCATAAATACCAATACCAAAAACTTTATCATCCCTTAAACTAAGCCAGATTTTCTGCAAATTAACTTCAAATGTCTGGCCTTTCCATCCTGTTGTCACAAGCGGCTTCCCCTTTGATTCATAGACAACCAGTACTAGCCCTTCAGAAAATGTGCCTTTCTTGACAAGTTCTGCCACTTCCTCAATCATTTTATCATGTTTTGCCAGTTGTATACGTGAATCCGCTTTCGTTAGCTACTTTTTCCAGGCTTTCAAATTTTTTTTTTCATTTTTTCTACAATGGTCAGCCAATCTTCAACTTCCCTTTTCCTTTGCTTGCTCAAGCGAAGTTCTGCCTCTCTTAGCATTACAATCACGTCAGCTGCTTGAATGCTGGGCCGTTCAATTTTCCTTTCTAAGATTTTGCACCTTACCTTTGAGGCTATTGTAATTGCGTACCAATTCAACAGCAATGTTTGTTAATGTTTCAGCCATAAATTCCCTCGGAAAATGAGCAACACTACATCAAATTGTCAAGTTCAGAGACGACACATGACAGCAAGGGTACGCTGTAGTGGACACAGGACATTGGACAATACTCAACAAGAGAATATGCAATATTTTAGCTCATTTTCTCCTCTTAAAATCTTTCCAGCGTTATCCAGTCTAACCTACCAAAGATACCATAAAACAATTTATGATCTGCATGAGGGGTTAGACGGAAACATGCAACAAACATAATGGAAAAGAGAGACACAAAAAACAAGCCAAAAGGAGAGAAGCACAAATTAATCGTGATTCAACAAACCGCCTGCGAAAAGAAAACTTTATTAGTTGAGAAAACCTCACAATACAAAATTTTCTTCACCCTACGCAAAACTAGAACACTCAACCTACAATACACACCTACTTGCACCGGTTCTAGTTTTTCTTCCTACACACTGATGGTCTTTTTGAACTCTCTGTCATGTGTCCTCATACGCTGCACACCACTATGGTCCTTTCATTTTCTAGCTTTTCCTCTCTCTCTAACTCGCACTTTGCTGCAGAATTCTTCTCTCCAAAAACTTCCCAGCCGTGTCTCTTACCCCCTAATTTTTCATCAATGCATTCTCTGTCTTTATAGCTACAAGTCCACCTCGTAGTAGTATCCTTCATCTTAATTATTGCGTTTCCTTTCCTTTTACCTTAAGATTCCACTGGGTTGTTACCTTATTTCTCATTGCACTAGAGAGCTCCTCTGCTGAATAAGTTAATGGAATTGTGGTCTTCAAAAAGTACTACTTCAGTCCCAAACTTAATTTACTTATTTTGAGACAATTCTTCAACACTAGTAGCATAGCTCACCAGGGAATACACACAGAAGCAAATAACTATGCTACGAAAATCAACGGCCTAAAGCAATTCAGTAGACAAATAAAGAATCAGCATTTCCAGGCATATAAATTGAATGGTCAAACATTTTACCTTGCAAGAAGCTGACAAGCCAGGACGGACTATATTGATCAGCACCTTCTAGTTATGGATTTCGATCTGTACGTTTGTTGAGGACGAAGGTTCCTCAATAAATTAATCAGAAATAAATTAGATTACTTACTAAAACAATGTATGTCATTTTCAGCACAATGACAACATAAAATTTAGGAAAATTCTGTTTGTACAGGAAAAATTTTGTGCGGTAAACTCAGACACTCACGTGGGGTGGGCCAATGTGAATTAAATATTATAAAAAAAAAAGAGCCTCATTTTATTGTGTGTATTTTGTAGGGTGTCTGTATATTTTTTTCCTGTACACTAAGCTCTGCATTAAAATTTAACAAAATGTTCCTTTTCGAGCATCCACAATTTAAGGGTCTCTTTAAATTGTGCCGGGTGATATGTTGAAAATGTATCTTCTAATTTGACAATGCCTTCGTTCGGCAAACAAATTTATGGTATAAATTCAATCAAATAATAAAATAAAATAATACTGTCTTATAACTCATTTAGAAATTATCAATGAACACAGCATTACGTTTTACTTTATTTACCACATTATAAACATGTGTAAATTTCAAATAATACTATTTGTACGTAATGGAGTTACTTAATAGTTTACATTCAGATGAGGTATCGAAAAGAGAGTAGAGAAGTTTTTATTCTTTATTTAGTTGAAGAAATTTTAAAGCAATCATATCTCATCACGTCATATATATGTAACTCATTTTGTACATAGGGCACAAGGCAGGGGCGGAGCCACAAAATTTGTCCAGTGTGGGCACAATTTTATGTATCAGTTGCGGAGTTTTTTTGGTATCGCAAAGCCGTCTATCATATACTGGCAAAGCTTTGATCATCCAACGGATACATGGCTACCGAAAGGGAAACTCGGGTTCCACAAAATTAATGGAAATATGCAGCAGTTGACGTCGTGGAAAAATGTCGATGATGTTTCAACTGGGATGTTCTCAGTGGGGATATCTCCAAATGAAACTAATAAGTATTTTTTAGAGTGGAATATGTCGGTTAGATACTAGAGTAGTGGATCTTGGAATGGAACAACATTTGCTTCTGTTCCTCAATTGAGCCATGGCAAAAAATTTGTGTTTGTTTCCAATGAAAATGAAAGCTATTACACTTACACTAATGTAGATACTGCTGTTCTATCGATACTTAGGATAACGCCATCTGGAAAGTTTGAGCAGCTCGCATCTTTCAAATCCTCGCGTAATTTGAGTGTAATCTTTGTTCAACCTCGAAAGGAAAGTGATATTTTTGTATCTTGTGGAGTATTTGGAATATTCAGTAACAACTCCTCAACTACCTGTTCGTGTTTATAAGGTTTTTCCCCAATATCAGCTGAAGCAACTGGAGGAGATGATTGGTTCGGTGGCTGTGAAGCAACGGGAGGAAATTCGTCCAGGCACACTTTCTATTCTTCTTTCTTCCTTTTTCTTCTTCTCTTCTTGGTCCAGTGGGCACACTTTTTCTCCCTTCTTTCTTCCCTTTTCTCCTCATCCTCCTTCTCTTGGTCCAGTGCCGGCACACATGACACAGGAGCTGCCCAAAGTCCAGTGCGGGNTTTCTATTCTTCTTTCTTCCTTTTTCTTCTTCTCTTCTTGGTCCAGTGGGCACACTTTTTCTCCCTTCTTTCTTCCCTTTTCTCCTCCTCCTGGTCCAGTGCAGGCACACAGGACCTTCCTGTGTCATGCCCAAAGTCCAATGCGGGCATTGGCCTGCACTGGACTCTATGTGGCTCCGCCCCCGGCACAAGGTATAAAATCACAATTCCATGTCATTTTTATCAACAAAACACAAATGACTTAATTTTGACAAATTGTTAACATCACATTGTTTTTTGTAACAAAATTTCTATATATCAACAAATTTTTTTAACCCATTTTTCTTCTTTTTCTTAATCCCCTTCAGTAATGATAATCAAGATTACACTCAAATAATCACCTTATCAACTTCCAGGTTAACAGACTGAACAACATAAGAAATTATCAAACGCGAATTTGAAGCCGGTGACTTTTACTTCATGGAGTTTTCGCACAAATAATAATATAATAAAACATATTTCTTAACCTCAGCAGAAATTTGAAATTCGATTTCATAAAATACATGTATCAATCACTGAATTTAGCAAAAAAATATATTAACTTTTACATCTAATTTAAGCATTTGTTTCAGATGATTCCCAGTAATGCACTGGCTAAGTGTTCGATTCAAAAACAGAAACAAAAAAATAAAAAATAAAAAAAGAGGAATATGGACAGAACTCAGAAAAGAATAATGAAAAATAAACAATTACAATAATTAAATATGATCCATAATTGAAGCTCCATTAAAGTGGAGTTAAGAAACTTCTATCAAGTCTTCTCCATGCAACATGAAAATGCTAGTTACCATTGTACATAAACTTCAGTCAGCTTTGCAGCTAGAAGCGCCATTAATAGCAGTCAAGAGGAAAGAGTCGACACTGTATCACTGTACTGCACTACCTGAATAAATGCCAATGTGAAGAAAATGACCGGAAGGTACCACAAGTTGTCTAGATTCGTAACTATTATATATTTTCACGTCCTTGTAAGACAAATTGATGGAACGAGTTATTATAACTGTTATGATTATAATACTAGGAGTCATCGTCTGAACTAGAACTGTCCATCCGTCTATCCATAATAGCTGGAAACAACCGCTGACGAGGATCGATGGGAGGATTCTGGCGAGTATGGGTAGGTGCCACTATCGACTCTTCTTTCCGAGGTGTCCTATTTGGTTTTATTGGCAAATTTTTCACTTCTTTACATACCTTATCTATAATTATCAGAAAATCCCGAACAACAACAAATAATCTTAAACCCTCATCCTTCCCAGCATTTCCATGAAAGTAATCTGCTTACTTCTTTACATACCTTATCTAAAATTATCAGAAAATCCCGAACAACAACAAATAATCGTAAACCCTCATCCTTCCCAGCATTTCCATGAAAGTAATCTGCTGTGCTCTTCACCAGAGCCATTACTCTTCTCTCTTCCTCGAGTAACCACGTAACATCAACCTCGGCATTCTGCACAAAACTTCTTAAAGTCTGGTGAAACCCATTTTCTTCTGGTATATTCTTCATTTCCAAATTTAAAAAACCTCGGGCCTTTACGAGTGACTGACTAAGCTTTGAAACGATTCCTGCTAAGCCGTCAGCGTCTAATATTGCAGCTCTCCTTACATTTTCAAGCTCACCACCCAGACCTGAGACAACCTGCAGGCCAATGCTTCTATAATGCTCGTCTGAATCTTGGTAAGAATCCTCAAGTCGATCATCAGATTTGAGGCTGGATGTGATCTGGCTCTGTTTGGCTGCCCGGGCAGCTCGTACACCTTCTGAACGGATTATCTCCTGAACAACAAAGTGCAAGAGAGTCGTTTTTCCATCTGTTCCCTTTACATCAGATAATTTTAGAAGCGTGTCAAGCTTAAATGCTTGTGCACCACCCCTGAATGTTCCATCATTCATGCGATTTCCAGTTTTAAGAACAGCCTCGAGGAGTTTGAGAAACAACCTGCTTTTCCGGAGTTCTGTGCAAGCAGCCTGCAATTTAAATTGAGATGGCGTAAGTATATGTGTTTGACCAACATTATTTTGGAAGAATTTATTATGGAATAGTAGATTGATGGAGAATGCGTGGTTGAAAAAGAAACAAAATTTATTGATGTGATGGAAAATATTATTTTATTGAAGAATGAGTGGTTGAAAATGAGTAGAAGAATGAGAATGAAAAAAATAATGTGGACCAAACAGGGGCTAAAAAAAACTAATAAAAGTTGTCCCCGTGTCTCGCCGGCCCAACTGAACCACCTATCTCTCCTCCCCAAACAGGATGAAGCGTGTCAAGCTTAAATGCTTGCGCACCACCCCTGAATGTTCCATCATTCATGCGATTTCCAGTTTTAAGAACAGCCTCGAGGAGTTTGAGAAACAACCTGCTTTTCCGGAGTTCTGTGCAAGCAGCCTGCAATTTAAATTGAGATGGTGTAAGTATATGTGTTTGACCAACATTATTTTGGAAGAATGTATTATGGAATAGTAGATTGATGGAGAATGCGCGGTTGAAAAAGAAAGAAAATTTATTGATGTGATGGAAAATATTATTTTATTGAAGAATGAGTGGTTGAAAATGAGTAGAAGAATGAGAATGAAAAAAATAATGTGGACCAAACAGGGGCTAAAAAAAACTAATAAAAGTTGTCCCCGTGTCTCGCCGGCCCAACTGAACCACCTATCTCTCCTCCCCAAACAGGATAGAATGAGTGGTTGAAAATGAGTAGAAGAATGAAAATGAAAATTTTGATGTATATCAAAGAAAATCTTTGAATAAAGGAACTATATATTAAGGCAATTGGTGTCATTGCTGACAAATGCATCGAAAAGATTAGAATTTAGAAGCCATTTGCCGCCGTATGATCATTGTCATATTTTTAGCTCATGACTCATGCATGAGCGTGTGCGAGTGCTTCATGTGTTACTACTTTATCTTCTTTTATTTCTTTTTCTTTAGAAGGGGCACAAATGGCATTTAAAATTATCCCCATTGCATTTCAAGGACTGACCCTACAACATGATAAAAGAGAATCAAGCCCAATTTGATAGGAGTTTTGCTAGATTGACAGTTTTGTTGACATTCCATGATGTAGCACGCAATCTGTCCACTTATTTGAAGAACACTTATTCAAATCAATGGCTAGAATTTTTACACATCATGAAATGTCAACCAAAATGTCCTAAATGAATGCCAAAGTAGCTTTACTCATTTGATAGGGATTAAAATCTAGATTTTAGTCTAAGTTAAAGTCAACCATAAATTTTAACTACATATTTTATGACTCGCAACTTTTCAACCACACATTACAGTAACTTTTATCAAAATTTTCTAAAAATCTGATATTCAGCTACATCAAACAGGGGCAAAATTCATTTAAATATACGAGTCATATGAGAGGATTATCACTAGACAATAACTAGCTCTGGGACATCCTGATTTTCCATATAATCTTCCAAGTTAGGGCTGTCAAAAGGACAGGGTTGGCGTTTAAAATTAGGCCAGGTGCAGCAGGGCCATGGTAGCGAGTCCTACTGTGCTCAGCACAATTTCTAAAGTGATGAGCCGATTTGTCGTCCTGGTCCATTTTCTGAATATTTTTAATTGGAAAAATATATAGAGTTCTTTTTTAAAAAAATATTTCCAACTATGACATTTGACATTTATCCGGCTGCATAAATGCGTAACACAGCCTGCTATATGCATGCTGCAGCACATTTAAGTCCAATGGGTGGCATAGCCCCCTGTATATATATTTTCTGGAAAAAATACAGTCCAGCTGCCAGGCCGCAGAGGTGATACCCAGCACAGCCCAGGGTCCTATTTTAAAGGTTTTGATATCCCTACTTCAAGTGTTATATCAAGCATAAAATGCATCAAGAGGAGGGGAGAGAGAGTGAATAAAAATGCATAGCCAGTTCCAAACACTAAGCAATTATTTAAGATTTGATAGCAAACGAAAGGTGCGGCAAGCATTCTTGTACTGAACATGTATGAGAAATTAGTTTACTGACATGAAAATTGTGGTATCTAACTTGAAGAATAACCAATGGTCTCATGATTTAGACCAGGTTATGGAAGAGGTTGTAGATTCTTGCTCTCACATTAATATATAAAGAAGAAAGTTAAAAAAACACAAGGGAGGGTAAAAGGTGAATGCTGAAAAGTCACTGCATTACAACAAAGTTTTTCACCTTTCTATGGATTGGATTCTGTTTTGAACTCTTTATACATGAGATGTAAATATATTACACATTTTTAAGGGACAGCATAATATTCAATCCATCCATGGGAGATTTGCATCACAAAATTTAGATACCCAGAATCACTACATTTAATATTTCCTCAAATGATTGTGGAACTAATATTCACTACTGAATGGACATTTCTTAATAATTATAAGCTGATAAGTAGATGCAATTAATAGCAAGAATGGCGCACCTCTAAGATTGCAAAAGACTCTTTTACCATTGCTGTATCCTCCTGTAGAGTGCACATAAAAAGCAAGGATTCTAGCCTCTTAAAGGCAAATGGAATGTCCACTAGGACTTTGAGGAAGCGGTCTGCAGGCCCAAGTTGAAAAAGCTCTCCACTGTAGAGCCTCAGCTTCAATTCTTCGTCAGATGTCGGAGCCATCTTTAACAAATTCTGAATAAGCTCTGAGGGAAGTTCATTGCCTGATTTAAGTCAGTAGGTCAGCTGCTTTCTTGAGATATAAAATCGACCATAAAGCAATAGCAAATTCAGACTTCAATGAAACAGCTTCAGAATAATAAACCAATACAATAATCAAACTGTTGATGGATAGTTGCAGATAACAAGCAAAGTGGTTAATCTTGCATTTAGATTGTGCAAGCTTTCTTGAGCAAAGTGCTCCTCTCCCCCTTTAAATCTTCACGAATAGTTTTAGCATCTTTCATTGAGGTCCATGTATGTAGTTCATTTGTAATAGTCATCATTAAAGTGTATCTAACATTCTATTGTTGCCCATCTATTATGACAAGACATAAAATAAGATGAATCAAGAGTGCCCTAAGAGGCATCAGGCACTATCAATATAAATTCTAAAGAAAAAAGATTACAAATCTTTTGAATTGAAGAGTTCAGAAATATCACTACATGAGGAAAAAAAAAAAGTAACAACATCAGCGTGAATACAAAGGAATAAGTCTGAATCACGTGCTACTTCACCTAATGCAACAAAGTAGCCACAGAATAATAAAAACTATATAAATACAAGAATCACAAACCTCTTGACCTAGAAAATATATCAAGATATAATCAATATAAAAGATATCAAGGAGTTGTTTGTTCTGAATCATGTTTTGTAATTCTAATATGTCAAGACACTCCTAGGATGACAACTAAGGATTGTTCTCTTTGTATTTCAGTTTTGTGTTTTGAGTTTTGAATTCGTTTTAGGTTTTGTATTTTGAGTGTCCATTTTGAGATCGTTGAAAATGTATTCTTTTTGGCATTTTGAAAACACCCAAAACACGTTTTGAAATTTTTGATTTGATTATAACTAAAAACAGTCAAAACGACAAATTTGTCGTTTTGAGTTTTCTTTGTAAATTTTTTATTCAACGCGTTTTCGGAAATAGGAAAGAGAACGCATTTTCACTATTTTGAAAAATCGAAAATAGAAAAGGGTTTGAAAACGGTAAAGAGAACAGGCCATTAGAGTGCTAGCACCTCTAACTCAGGTCAAACCTATCGTAAATAATGATGAAATACGAAACAAAAGTTTACTTTTGACAAAAATTGCTTATTACGTTTATTGGCTCAAAAATTAATGTTATCTGCCATATCAGTCCTCCCTCCCTTTTAATGCAACATGTAGCAGAGAGATGCATAAATTAGATCATCTGATCAATCTATGAATTAAATGAAATCCCCCTTTTATCTGATTCGGTCCTCATAACTTGTTTTCAAGTATTTTTACCGATAATGAAGTTCTTCTCTTCAAGTAAATTTCTCAAAAAAATTAATAAGAAACAAAAAATGTCACCTTCATGAAGTGCGTCACAAACTTCTTCTGTAGTCACATTTAATGCTTTGAGAAGAATTGATAAATTCTGTGACTTCTTTGAATCAATTATTTGGATATATTGGGTTGACGGATCTTGGGATGAAGACTCTTTCTTGAATACATTCTTGTTTTTCTCAACAGGGGCATAGCCAAATAGAGTTTCTATCATCTCTTCATTGAACCTGTTCATAAAAGTATTTACTTCCATATATAAATCAATTAACAAACAACAATGAGGGGGAAATACTTACTGGAAGGACCCTGATTTGATTTGATGCCAAACCATTGAATGATCAGGGTTGGCCAAAACCTTATCCCAGAAGAAAGGCTTCAGCTTAGCTTTAGAACCAGCAGCCTCTCCTTCGTCAGTTGAAGTAGCAGTTGATGGATGATTCTGTCCGAGTGGCGAAGGTCGAGCTGGCTTTGAGCCTATGGAAGGAGGCCTTGGTGGAGGGCCACCAGTAGGTGGAAGAGTTGGTGGACGTGGACCAGTCTTGATGCCAGAGGGTATAGGAGGTGGAGGAGGTGGTCCGCCAAATGAAGAATTTAGAGGCGGTGGCGGTGGTACAGGGGGTGGGGCTACAGGAGTGGCTGTATTGCCTGCAGGTGGCCTAGGAGGATCTGAGCTTTCAGGTGATGGCTTCAGTGGAGGCAGTCCTGGTGTACTCAACATTCCAGGTGGTAGACCTGCTGAATTCATGACCGGGTTTACAGCAGCTCCAGCAGTTGTTCCAACTGGAAGCTCAACTTTTGAATCACTTAGAGAATGTGACTGCACATAGAAACTGTGACCACTTTTGTTATGGTTTGACTTGCTACTAAATGACTGATTACCAAGCTTTTCTCCATTTATTGAAGTTGCCAGACCAAATGACTTCTGAGGAGAGGCTGAAAGATCAAAATTTCAGAAGGAAAATCAGAACAAGCAGATGCAATATAGTTTCTTAAGAAGAAATATTAGGAACTGCAAATGTACCAATTGAATAGTCACTTAAGCTTAAGCTAAGAAGAGGCCCTTCATCGTTTCTTCCCTGTGCAGAGCCAGTCCCACAGAGCCTACGATAGCATAAAAAGAGCAGTACAGAAAGGGCAAGTGTCACCCCAGCCGTTACAACAACCGCAATGACAATGGTTTTCTTGTTGCTCTTTTTCTCATCTGATTGTACACCCGAAGAAGAATTTGGATTGACAGTAGATTGTTCACCAGCTGTAGGTGGCAGGTTTGACCAGCCGAAGTCTGGAGGAAAAAATGCATGCAGTGGAGGACTAGCAGGACTTTGAACATCAGGAGTTATTGGAATTGAAGGTGCTGGATTAGGGGATGAAACCGTCGGGGATGGAGCAGGTGCTTCTCCAAATGTCTCGACTAATTCACGGTGTCTAGATGGATCGGACCTGGGAAAGAAGAATCTCAAATACCTGGTGTACCAATTTTTGACACCTCTCTCTTCTCCAGATATAAGAAATGTAAGTTTTTTCTCCGTTAAACAATCCAAAAGGATTTGCTTAACTTGAGGTTGCAACATACTGACAGTTTTATGGAGATCTTCTTTGGTTGATGACCTGATATTTAGAAGTTCCTTACTGTAGCTTAACCATTGCTCTGGGATATATAGTTCACGATCTAGAGCTTTTTGGGCATGTATCAACTCTGGCCTGCAGTGTTTCCATAACAATTCAGCCTGCAGCATGTGAATTTCATCAGATTCTTAGTGTCCATTCTAGATGTATGTAAATGGAAATACATGACATTCCAGACTCTGATCAAGCTCGTTCCCTAAAAATCTACTTTGAAAAGACGAGAACGTGAAAATGTTATGTGAATATGAAACTTCTTTTCTTCCTAGTAGGATCATTTTCTTCTATAAATTTAATGAGTGTTTGCTTAATTACACTCACAAAAAGATAATGTTTCTAAGAAGAAAATCTTTAAATGATGGCTTCAAAGATACAAAATCACTTCTTCCATTAATTATCAGAGTATAATTGATGAGACATCAATAACCCACAAAAATCTAACAATATACGAGACATCATCAAAAGACATGTTAGATCAAGGTAATTAGAACAATATGTGAGAAGCCCATGAAAGTATTTAAAAGACAGGTACAATACATGTATCATTAAACCGGAGTCAAGAAAAACCTGTTTCCACATGTATCAAAACTTTCTGTTGTCAATGGAAAACTGTAACTGAAGTAGCATAGAAAGGTCATTCAACCCAATTATAAAGGCCACTCCCACTTCCTATAGTATCATACAAGTTTGGTACTAAGAAGAGAAAAATCTAAGAGCATGTTTGGGAAAGTGATTGAATAAAAATTTAAGTAATTATAAGCAGTGGATCCTATGAACGTATGGATAATAAGTGAGTAGTAGTTGTGGATCCTACAAGCATGTTTGCTAGAAGTGATATTATAATTTAAACACATCCCAACATGGACTAAATTAAAGAAGATGGAAAGAAACGATATATAAACTAATGAAGTGGCTCGTTAATTGACAATATTTATACATATAATCGACTTCATAACAATTTTACAAATTTGACAAATGCTATTTTTGGAATGATAAGCATCCAAAAGCTGATAAATTTGACTGATGGATTTCCCGGAAAATTATTGCTGTTTCTTTCACAGACCATCTCTATTCAACTATCATACTGTTTCTTATAAAAGAAAAAAAAAACGGATGGTTAAAAGAAGACAGTGATGAGAAAGAACTAGAAAATATCGGCTCAATTCAATGACATCAATATCTCTTCAACAGAATTACTGTAGTATTCAATCTTATTATAAGAATGGGGTAAACATAAGACATGGAAACTATGAAGGATTCTTTCTCTTCTAAAGTATTATGAATACATTTGGGAGAAGTCCTTTAGCCGTATCAACATGAATGACTTTGTAGACGAGACAATGGTAAAAAGGAAAAGTCTCATCGCTACTTTCTGACTCGACCATAAAATCAAGAACAAAACCTTGGTGAAGAATGATAACGTATATATGCAGGGACGTAGCCAAGTTGGGGGAGGGGGGAGGGCAAAAATACGGGGGGTCCGCCCCCAAAATTTTTTTTAACTAGAAGAGGATTGAAAACGACAATTTTGATTACCAAAATAGATAAGTTAGATTGACTGACCAAAAAAACAATCAGTTTGTCGATACAAAAACAATATGTACATCTATGTGTCTAACGCTATACAAATTGAAAACATAAACATTAGAAAGACATAAAAATGACAAAAAGTAAACGCATATCTATATAACAGATGGTAGA
>CAIGRO010156259.1:0-12613 GCA_903798355.1 Fraxinus baroniana | reverse complement strand
AAAAAAAAAAAAAAAAAAAAAAAAAAAAAAAGAGGAGGATTCTCTAGGTAGTCGGGAATCAGGGATGGAAAAAAAGTAAGTAAATAGGAATACGGAAAAGAAAACTAGAATGTTTAATCCCTGACAAGGGTAGGGGACAGGGAGGGTCGCCCCACCCCATTGTCATTCCTATGATATGTTAAGCTTTCATCTCATTTTTCTCTAAATGATCCCGGAATGGATGGTGTGTATACTACACTCAATGTGACTTGATCGAGTCCGTTTCATCTCATTTTTCTAAATATGGTCTTGAAATGGATGATTTGGCTGCTCGACTAGACACGTTGAACACAAGACATTAGAGTACACATAATGATAGCACCAACCAAACTAAACGTTTTTTTTCTCAATAGTTAGGAATCAACATAGCAATTTCGAAGCCTGAATCTAATGCATGGAGCAAGAAAATTTAAGTTCTAAGTCGAACAATGCATGCAATCCGCATTAAAGCGTAGACATAGCAGATGTAAAGAAGAATCCATCAAATGTTTGTTGATAAAGGATATTCGATAAAGATGGAAAAAAGAAAAAGAAAAACTACTAGAATACTATACATCAAACCGGGAGTTACATCGTGTCCTGGACCAACAAATCTCACATCCTTGATTAAAAAATAAAGAACAACGAAGATAAGACAGATAAACAGGAAGATTATAGACAATAACACAGTGCTAAGAATAATTTAATGGATTTAAAAACGGAACCAAAGAGAGAAGGCAGAATTTACTATTGCCTGTAAGTTTTTTATTGCAGCATGATTTTCGTTCAGCATCTGAATCGGTCTCCTTTTTAAGATTGCTTTGTTCCCCGTATTTGTAAGAAGTATGGACATTATTGGTTCGCCCACTGTAACGACTTTGCCTGTCCTTTCTCATCTTCCACAGGATCATAAGAAGACTACAAGTAAAAGCAAGCGAATATCAAATAAGCAGGCTGCCATGGAGCCATAAACCAAACTTCCTAATCCTATTTAAACCTGGTAGCAAGTAAAATCACATTACATTATCCACAGAAACAGGAAAAGATGCATTTAATGTACTCGTTTATTTATTGGGAGTGAATTTGAAACCGTTAATTATGTTTTATCAGTTTTTTTGAATATATATTACTAAAAATTATTGTTTAAACAAAACTTGGACTGAGGTTTGATAACTACATAAGGTCACTCTAACCAAATTATACTCGGTGAGTTACATTTGGCACTTTGTTAAGTCCCCTTCAATTAATTCAACATACCAAAGATCACAAAAATAGTGCTTGTTTGATAAAACTTAGCTAGAATTTTATAAATTTCTCAACTGATCAAACTTCAATCTTAACCACACATTTCATGAAATTTACAACTTTTATGAACTTTTCAACACGCATTTCATCAACTTTTATCAAAATCCGCTAAAACTTTTTTCAAAAGCTTTGTCACACAACCCATTAATATTTATTTATACAAAGGGCAAAGATATGTAATCTAATATAAAATGGACAAACGATAAAAAGTGAAAGGCAACAATTTTTTGTTTGGTGTCATTTGCAAATTTAAATAAAAACAAAGTGAAATTTCTCAGAACACGAGCATGCAGACACACACAGAGCCACAGATGCAAGTAACACACTGCACTTACCAAGCTATATCTTGTCAAAATCATCATCAAACCCATCATCACCACCATCTGAGAAACCAAAAAAATAACATTAATCAGCATGATAAAGAATCAGCACAGAATGAAAAAGGCAAGTCTAATGCTCCTAATCCACTTTTTAATGTACATCTGTATGGTGGTTGGGCATGGATCTAGCAAGAGGAGAGAAAGACTAGGACTTTTTCCTTGCAGGTAAAGGGAGGTTTTATTATTGTGATAGAAAAGGGAGGTAAACTTTTTGCTTGGGAATAGAATGAACCTTGCAGAGTAGGTGATCAGGTTGGATTTGAGTCACAAACAGTTTCAAGACTGATTATCTTGTGGTTTTGATCGGGACCAATTACAATTTTCCTATTTTTGGGAAAAACCGTGAGATAACTGGATATGTACCAAGTATTTGAATTATAGGAAAGAGACACAGAAAAAAGGAAAGACAAACGAGACAAAAGAAAGATTGCGATGGACATGGTTAACTAAACAAGAAAGAAATCATATTTGATCTAAAACAATTTAGTTGTTTATGCGGATCAAATGCTTAGAGTATCTTCAAGAGACTTTTTAAACATAAGATGCTCTATATTTTATAGAGTTAATCCCTAAAATTATGTTCCAAGAGGTTTTTTAAATTAATATTTTAATTTAAAGAGTGAGTTCGACTTTCCAAACCTATTCTCTATAATTTTTTTTTGATAATCGTATATGTCCGGGGCCTGCTTGCGCGCACCTTGACAAATTCTACGGGGTCCTGAAGTTTATGGTCGAATACTCACCTCAGTGGTCTTGAGGGGACTCGAACTAGTGACCATTGGGGAGCAAATTCAATGCCCGACCAATTGAGCAATCCCTCAAGGTTCTATTCTCTAATTAAATGCATTCAATATTTCAATTATTAATGGAGGATAATAATATAATTGATTTGGAGGAAAGTTAGTGAAAATAAAAGATATGGAAAAGCAATAAATATTTTTTGAAAGTAGTAAACTTAAGTATTAAATATAAAGAGTTTGGTGGAGTACTTCAAAATTTTAACTCTCTAAATTTATAGATACTCTTCAAGTGATAGAATATGCTCTTTAAAAATAGAGAGTCTATTTAATGAATTTTGGAATAGTAGATTGATGGAGAATGTGTGGTTGAAAAAGAAGGAAAAGTTATTGATGTGATGGAAAATATTATTTTATTGAAGAATGTGTGGTTGAAAATGAGTAGAAGAATGAGAATGAAATTTTTAATGGGAATCAAACGGGGGCTAAGTGTTAAATATAAAGATTACGTTTGAGAACTTAAAAATTCTCTCTCTAAATTTATAGATTTTTCTAAATTGTAGTATATACTTTTTAAAATTAGAGAATCTCTTGGAGATGCTCTAACATATTCATAAGTGCCTTTAGTGTACCTGGACCATCATCACTGTCCTCAAGGTCTCCAAGAAGAAATATGTCTAAATCCTGCTCAGAGGCAGGTGACTTTGCATTATTGCTTTTCTGGTTTGAAACCTCCACCGCTGCTTTAGAAGATGTTCCACCTGATGCAATTTCCTTCCCGCCAGCAATTTTCTCCTTTTCTAAAGATTTTAGCTTCACCTCTTCCATATACCCTTTTTCATACCTACGACAAATTCAATAAATTTGAAGTATTTAAGTCAAGACCCATATATTCAGAGATACAAATAAGAATCAACCATGCATACACCCAGACATAGAGATACCTAAAGAGGTTTATGGGGGCTATCAAAGTACATCCTAACATCCTTAAAAATTCTTAATACTGTGAACATAATGATCACACATTAAGCTGAACATGTGTCCAACTTCACGTAAGAAACAACACAGAAAATTCAGCTAAACACAAGCCAAATGCAATAAGCTTCCTATTTTGAAATGCATTCCTTGCGTCTCACTGTAGATCAAATGATGCAGTTCAAATTTCAAAAGCCTAAAGACAGGACTTCCTTTAGAAAATGATGTAGGTAGATCTTACCAAACAAACCTACTCAATCAAAGGCTTAGTGTGCTTAGGTGTTAACCACAATGAGTAACTATATTCTTGTCTGAACATGAAATCTAGATGAACTTCATAACATGATCCAATTCAATGGCTAGAAGGTCAAAGTAATTTCTGGATCAAGATTATACATGAAACATTCTCGAAGACATAGCTACAAAGTTGATAGAACATGAGATTTTTTTTTATTTTCCAACTAAGGATCAAAGAAAAAGAAACGCCTTTGAAATCCTTATCCATAGAAATCCGTTTACAATCATAGATCATTCCATAACTAACTTCTAAGTCCATTCATTCAAAGATCATATTTCTATCAAAATCACCCAAATATAGCTGAAACTCTCGATTTCCATGTGATCATGCCCCCTTTCCTATAACACCTGCACCCGAATTTTTGGTCTAATTATGAGATTTAAAAGTTAGGGGCTCATTTGAGGGTTAATCCACCTTCTAGGACCTCGTAGCAAATTTAGTATAAATGCTAATTCCCACAAATTTTGCTCTTTTAAAAAAAGGGTTGAATGTTTGGTCAAACCCTTATATAAAAATCCTTGAAATATGTTTTTGTCATATTCATGATTGACCAAACATATGGTAATGTGTATTGTGAATGCATGTGTACATAGAATGTAGTATTAACATGAGGAATGAGGGAAAGATTCTAGCTTAATTCACAAATTTCAAGGAACAATTTCAATGATAGAATTAATAGCCTTTCCACCATCATGGGTTTTTCCTTAATGATGCATGCCTAGTCTTGTCCTATTTAAGTCCCTCATTTACATTCACATGCTACCACACACTATTATTTTTTTCAGCCCAAATAATATACACATATACACACATAGCCAAGGTGGAAATTGTAAGAGGATCAAGCAGTTTTATTCGGTCTCTATTACTCTTTCTTTTAAATTTCCCAGTAAATACGCTACCTATATTTGAATTATTATTATATTTCAAGAAAATTATTATGGAGTTTAGTAGCTCAAGTTCTTGCACATGCAAAAGAAGTGAGACTCTCCAATCTTAATAAAACCAGCTTTTGGCATACCAAGATAAAGGATAACTGAAGCTTTTAAAATCATCTCCCAGGTTTCATCATTGGAAGTTTACTTTTTTTGAGGCCGCCAACATTTATTCATAAATTTTTAACCAGAAAAAAATCCGGGCTCAAGAAAATATATTGTTATTTCTTTGTTCTCGTCTTTGGTTATCATAACTTGTCATATGAGCTTAATTTGGAAGCAAAAATCTGTTTTTTTATTCCATTTGATCAACTAAGTGGGAAATTCAGTATTTTTAGCTAACATTGCAATGCATACTTTCTTCCTCAGTTTCTTTGAGTATCCTACTCTTACTTAGTTTTATTATTTTACATCCGAGAATGATATGGAAATGCAAATTTGGTTACAAAGCTTGCACAAATTGATATAGAATTTCAAGAATAGTGGTGCCCCTAAAAGAAATCCTGCTTCATTCTCACATGTGGGAATAAAACAACCATTTACTGATAAACACATTGAAGTTACAGACTCTGTGAGCTCTAAGAATAACATAGATATTTTTATATTTGTAATATAAACCAGCAGAATATGGCACTACCTACATATTTAAAATGCTTCAAAATTTATAAAAAATGTTATACACGAGCATGACAATGGATACAATGATGAAAATTATCATCAAAGCAATCAAAATAGAAGTTCTCCTATAGAAGGAAGGTACTCACGGTGTCACGTGACTGTTAACTAGAATAAAGTATATTCTCCAAAACTTCCTTTCTTTCATCACTCTTGGGCATAACTCATACCTTAGCTTAGAAATTTCCTGCAAACCAACTAAACACCATCAAATATTGTAGTTGCACAATTGCACCGGTTCTGGTGCAGTTACTTTTGGACTCAACTTTTATATTGTGATACTATTCATTTGCATACTCTCTTTCTGCAATGTCATAAAAGATAGGTTAATTATTTAGCCCCTGTTTGTTAATTATTAAAATCAAGATTTTAATCTAAGTCAAAGTCAACAATTAATTTTAACCACATATTTCATGAATCCCATAACTTTTCAACCACACATTTCATTAACTTTGATCAAATTTTACTAAAAATCTGATTTTAATCCCCATCAAACAGGGGCTTAATTTCCCGGGGGTTTTATTTTCTTGGTTCTCACTTCAGACAACAATTCAGGTATTTCTCGAGGAGATACATATCTAACCTTCACTGTTGCAAGCATAAGCTTGGCATGGGTTGCTTGCCACTCCGTGAGATCCTGTCGAACATTTGAAACAGTAGGAATATTTGACATCTCTGAGTCATCTGCACATAAAAATGCTGGTCAAGTTAAGTTTTTGCAACAGAAAGTGACATGAAACCATAATAAACCGAAAAGATGTTTGTTGTTGTGCCATACCAACTTTGTGCCAGGCAACAATTATGATGATGTGGCAGTAAAGGCATAAGAAGAAAAAGAAGGGGCAAGGGCTCAAACTAATCCCTTTATACCAATATATAATAAAAACTGCTATCAAGTGTTTCTTTCCCTTTTCAGATTGTTTGAAAAGGTTTCTCAGTAATTTGATCACATAATTAACCAGTAAGTCAGGTGAAAGAAAAAGACTGGATAAAATTGGAAAAAGAAATTGAGCATGCACGTTAATTTGAGTAATCTAATTCTGACTTCAGAGGATGTCTAGAGAGCTTTTCCAGTTTTCCAGATTCTCCAAAAGATGGTCCATTCCTTTCCTATTCCTAGCCACAATCTTTTTGTTCTTCTTTTGTCTTACCCACAAGTTGCCATGGTCAACTATCTCATTTCTCACCTTTCAAAAGTGGAGCTCCATGTAGCCCACCCTATTTTTCTTTTTGGGCTGCCATGGGAGTCTTAACTTAGCAATCAATTTTGCTTTTTCAGAGCTGACCGGAGAACTTCTCTTATTTGGAAGATGATGCGTTCCAGAGAAGTTACTTTGGTCAAGAAGCTTCTTCAACGCTCATGAAATTTAAAATTTGTCTTTGATTAAATTTGCAAATTTGTCCAGTATTAGAATATAATCTTAACATTTCAATAAAAATGAAATAGGACCCACTGGAAGTCTGACACATGATCGCCAGAACACTTTTAAGACTTTGTAGCACACAGGTGGCCCTTTGCATTCAAATGCAGGATCATTTTTCAGCCAGAGTATAAGTAAAATATACATCAGCAGCTCCAACCAGTATTTCTTTTTCATTTACCTTTCTTCGAGTTTTCATTTCTTTTCTGGATAATTTCTAATGGTACTTCCATTTATTTCGTTTTCATTTCCTGATCATTTCACCAAGCCTTAATCTTTCAATGTATGGCCAAATTACTAGATAAGTGACTTGCATGAAGACAATGCCGTATCATTTCTATATTTATTTTTCCAACTTAGTTTATATGCTGAAAAGTATTCCTGTTTTGAGAATACCAGATAAAATAAGAAACCAGATAAGTAAAATCTTAGATATGACTTTCGGGAAACTAATTCAAGGAGAGAAGACAATGCATCAAAGAAACAAGATTAAATTGCAACTGCCTGTCGCACTGACATTCAACCTGAAACAAATAAAACTAAAAAAATGTTTGGAAAGTGTTTATTAACGGTTTAAAATTACAAAATAGATAGAAATGAGTGGTGGCTATATGCGTATTACTTGTGCGCCCATCGAAATATTTGGATAAAAAGTGGCTTGATTGATTATAAACAGTTTATAAAAATAAGCCAAATATAGCTAAATCCTACACAACAGAAGAGGCACATTTCCTTCTCCTAATCAAAACTATCTCCTGCATGGTTAACAAATAAAGTTGTTTTCCAAGGGGCATATGCACATATAAATTTTTCAACAAATACTAAGCTGTTTCGGACCAGAACAAATGACTTAGCTTGCATTTGGCAAAATTTATAAATCATGTGTAGATGGTCAAACTTCATTTTCAACCAAACAATCCAATTGACCCACCAGTACTATTCACTTATCCACCATTTCTATCTATTTCAAAATTAAATCATTTTATAATTTTTTTCCAAAATGGGGCTTAAAAATCAGAAGACTCCTCCTAGGAGTCCAAGATCAACATTCAACATAGCATCCACTAACAAATGAAACATAGATTCTTCCTAGTGCATGTGGTAGGTATTTGTCGCAGAAATCCTATTAAAAGGCATTTCAAAAATGACATTCTTAAAGGCCGTGTTAAATATTAGTGTTTCTCAGTGCAGTTACTCAAAGTCCCTGAGAAAATAACGAATACTTCAAAAACTAAAATCTTCTAATTTTACTTCCTAAACAGCGATTTCAGAAAGCTAAAGACACAAACTTCTCAGAGCAGTTTATTTTGAAGCCTAGGCATTGAGCAAAGTCGTTTTCTAGAAGAATGAGAAAGCAAACACTTAGGCCCTATTTGATTGAGGAAAAGTTCCATGGCAAATGGAAAAGAAATTCCATTTCCACCCAAATTCCATGTTTGCTTCGCCAAATGTTCTTTGCAATTCAATGTCCACCTTATGCCTCACACTGCTCAATTCTTGGTTTTTGAGGAATTCCTTTTCCGTGGGGAAATGGTTTTCTAGCTCGCTTCTTTTTTTCTTTTGGCAATGGAAACAAATTTTATCCCCAAATATAAATTTTTTTTTTCCTTTAATGGGCAATTTCCATGGAAAACAAAGCCAAACAAACACCAAATGATCCAAAATTTCAACATTTTTTTGGTAAAAAATTATACCAATAAAATACAATTAATTCACAACTCCCAGTAAAATGAATTCTAGGGAATTCCTAAACCCTAGAATTCATTTTCTTTCCACCCAAATTCCATCCTTACAATCAAACTAACCCTTAATGAGAACTTCAGAGTTCTAACAGCAAAAATGGCTTTAAAAAGACATTTGGAACCAATAATCAGTTAGCCTAATGGCGTATGCATACAGATTCCTTGAACTATTTTAAAAGATAAAAAGGATAGTGAAATTCCTTGAACTTAACGGAATCAATTAACGTAATGGCATATGCATAATGATTTTTTATTAAAAATTCCTAGAACTTATTGGAATCATTCCTTAAGCGAAAAGGATATTCACCAATACTAACAATGCTAATCACACAGAAAATTGACCATTATAGAGCTTCGAATTATAAAACAATCGAATAAGATCAAGTAGAACATTAGAGTACAATACCTTCAAGCGGAAAATCCTGAAAAGTATTCATCGTAATTCCCTTCACAAACTGCCGTAGCTCATCAGTAACCCCATACTTCTCCAGATCAACCTCATTTCCCTTCTGACCCGAGTCTACCAGGTTAGTCAATGCCACGGCGGGGACCGGAGGGATCTGAAATTTGATCTGATAGGCGATCTCCTTCGACTTCTTTGACGCTTCGGAAGCGATCTCCTTGGATTTCTTCGATGCCTCAACAGCAATTTCCTTGGACTTGTTTGACACCTCGGCAGCCAACTCCATTGACCGTTTCGACGCCTCGGATACTACATCGGAGAAATTGGTGGAGCCGATTCCCTGAGTTAGCTCCTGCGATCGCTTCGCGGCTTCCTCGGCGAAGCTCCGAGCTCTTTGCCAGAAATCCATTGTTACAGATTCAAACAGTTTGTGCCTTCAAAGGGAATGAAAATTGTGTAATTGGATTTGGATATATGTTAAAATAAATTAATATTCATTAGAAAATATTTGATACGCCAATTGTTTGTTGTATTTTATTTCTTTGGATTGTGTGGGACATATATTTAAAGGATCATGCTAGGGCCGTGACTATTAGGTAAATCATTTGATAAAATATTATGTAAATTAAGACTAATTTATATTTAAAATCAATATGAGTTCTTTAGGAATACTAGTCAGTGCAATGCAAACACTGGTATTTTTTAGTGTATCAAATGTTAATAAAAAGTTAAATAATTATAAAAGTTCATTCACAATAATAATATTATAGTAAGATTCAAAAGAAAAGTTTTTGGCAGCCAAAAAAATTTAAATCATTTTCTCTCTATTCTTTTTAATCACACATTCTCTTAATAAAATAATATTACACATAAAGTCAAAGATTCTCATTAATTTCAAAAATATATTAGTAAATATATTTCTTTTAATGTGTTTAAAATAAATGGAAACAAGTTTCAACGGAGTGAAAATGTTTAATTTTATAGTTTAGAAAAATGAAAATAAAAGGAATTGTTAATTTTGAAAATAGAAGAAAAATTGCAATATTTTTGGTATTTTTATGGAGTGTTTAAAATGCATTGATAGTAAAAAAAAAATATGATTTTAAGATATCATGAAATTAAGAATGAGTTGGTAAATATGGATTTTTCACAAAACAAATAAATAATATCTAGGATGACAATTTATAATTTATTTAATTGAAATGAAGCTGTTATGGCGAATACTTTATAAGTAATTGAAGTAATATTTGAATTTATATAAGGGCGTGTGTATTGAAGTTATGTAGATTAAAATGAGAAAAAAGAAGAAGGTAATTAAAATACAAAATATTATTGAAGTTAATAATAAGTCTAATGAACATATTAATAACGACTAAGGATGACAAAAAAAACATGTTTAACCCGATGACCGTGGAGCCCCGTCGCGAACGGAGCTGAGACGGGATGATGGTCATTGCTCCGAAGAGGGTATGAGACGGATACGATAAACATAGCCCCGTTCCATTTAAAGTTAATTTCAAATTTAAGTTTTTTATCAAACAAAAATATTAGATTTATCATCATTTTTAAAGAGAACATAAGTTGTTTTAATAAATTGATAAAAAGTAATAATATTTACTAATTAAAGACATAAAAAAGTTAAAATAAAAAATAAAAAATAAATAGGACGATAAATAGGGCCCCGCCCCGATTTAACCGAGTATGAAGATGAGGTAATGTAACAAAAATACCCGACGAGATGAGAGTGAGAATGACCAACTCGTTCCTAGTGGTGGCAACGAGCTGAGCCGGGAAAAAAAAGCTCGAGTCGAGCCCGAGCTTTTTTAGTCCGAGCCGAGCCAAAAAAAATGAGGCTTGGCCCGAGCTTTTTGCCTGAGCCTTAACGGGCCGAGCCGAGCCCGAACCGAGCCGGCTCGGGTTTTATTTTATTTTTATGTCAAATCTACATTTTTTACTTAAAAAACTTAAAATTTTTACCATTTTTACATGTTATAAATTAAATAAAAAAAAGTTCGGGTTTAGCTTGAGTTTTTTGTGCCGAGCTTTTTTTGGCCCAAGCCGAGCCGAGCCGAGCCCAACAAAAAAAAAAGGAGGCTCGGCCCGAGCCTCGGCTCGTTGTAACCGAGCCCGAGCCGGGCCCGGCTCGAGCTTTTTCCGAGCCGAGCCCGAGCCGTCTGAGCCGACGAGCTTTTTTGCCACCCCTACTCGTTCCATACCCGTCTCGTTGCCATCCCTAATTACGACTGTATATTAAATTATTAGTCAATAAGTTATGAAGTTTAATTATGATGAATGAAAAATGGTAATAGCCACGTGTCATTTTAAAAATCTCTATTATGCGATGAGAAGTTAGCATGTTGTAGAAAATATCCAGCATTAAATATATTAGAAGTTAAATATTTATCACTAACAGGGAATTGGGCAGTGGAAAAAATATTTAGAAATATTTGTTATTAAATATTAAATATGTATATTTTTATAAAACAAGAATTATATATATGGAATCAAGTTGTGTTTTTAAAGTGTGAATGAACTTTTTTTTTTTATATGTATGGAATGAAGTTGTGTGTGTGTGTGTGTGTGTTTTTTTTTTGAATTGAAGTATAAAAATTGTAAATATTAATGTATAATAGAATTGAATGTTTTCTAGAATCAATATAATTTGTAAATGAATACGTGCTTTTGTAATTTTTATCAATGTTTTTGAATTAAGTTAGAAATAAGTGAAAATGTCAAAAATATAAAAGTGAAATTGGAGTCACACTCCGAGAAGTGCGCATAGTACACTTCCGTGTAGCGTGGAGTTTTCACTTTGCACCATGTGCAGAGGGTAACTCTTGTATATTTTAAAAAATGTACAATAGATTTAAAAATAACATTAAACAAATTTACACACACTTATTTTAACACTAATCAAGTAAATAGTGTATTGCCTCTGGAAATAAAGCAAGAGAACTAAAAAAAAAAAAATGTCCGTGCAGCGCGAACCTTTTTTTTTTTCTTCATTTCAGTTTGTGCTGTGCGGACACTAGTCTTCGAGCAACGTGGACCTTTTTTTCTCGCTTTTTTTCACAGTACTAATAATAATATTTTTTTCCAGTTTGTCCGCGCTGTGCGGACACCAGTCTTCGCTCAACGCGACTTTTTTTTTGTTTTTGTTTTTTTTTTCAGTGCTAACAATAATATTTTTTTCCAGTGCTAACAATAGTCTACGGTAATATCTTGTATATTTTAAAAGTGTAAAATACATTTAAAAATAACATTAACCAAATTTACAAATACTTATTTTTAATTGATTAATATTTTGTTTTTCTCCTTTTATTTCTAAGAAGAGTCAACAAGTGCAATTGTGATTTGATATAATTTGGGACAGGCAATCACTTGGTCGGGTCACACGAGACAAGTGTTCGACCAATGGAGTTCAGATGGGTGAAGTTGACAAGCTAATGTTCAAGTTTCGTGAAAGGCTCGGGAGCTGAAACGAGTTAGATTCAAGGTTTGAAAGATATTTGAAAAGAAAACGAGTGACGTGGATTAAAATAGGCAGAACTTTTGAAACAAGAATACAAGGAAGTGAATAATTCTTGCTTGAGACTTCTCATTAACTTGTCAGAATGTATACACTCAGAGACGGCAACCAAAAAGGAAAATAAGATACAGAGAATCTCTAAATTAAGTAAACCAATCCTACAATATCTCCCCAATTTATATTTTCCTATTTTGACTA